>JASMMZ010000005.1:32924376-33148186 GCA_038502455.1 Anisogramma anomala
TTTTTTTTTTTTTTTTTTTGGCTATTTACAAAAGACTTTTTCCAGTACACCACCTATTTAGTGGCATACCCTTTTTATGATTCTTTGATACTTCTGAGGCCTATGGTCTATGGGGTACCTCAAGGCCTTAATTGGAAGGCTAGCTTAAGGTTCGATTTCTAGAATATTTCCTTTTTGTTTTTGCGCTTTTTCTTTTTGTGAATACAGGTTGTGGCGTTGAATTTTTCCATACAAGTATATTCAGTTGAATTCCTCCAAAACACCCAATAAGTTTTGCTACCCTTTGCGTAGCAGGTGGACAAACTTATATACATACAATTCATATTAATAGTTGCTATAAGTTTCAACCACATAATAAGAACCCATTTGGTTGATTATAAGTCTCTTACGGCTTTTAACCAATACTTACAATATAATACCCAAAAATTGTATATATGTACATAGGATTAGTCTTTCAACCTCATATGTTAATTCAGTTAAATATACCTCTTTTCGTGGGTTATTCAACGGATTGAACTGTATAAGTAAGAAAAACATAGAATTTTCGAATAGGGTAGTATCTATGGGTAGGAATACTTAAGTTGCGAGCCTTATTACCGGTATATGTATGTATTTAAAGTTAACGAGGGTCACTCTGTACTAGCTAAAGAAGGGGAACTTCCTGGTGATAGAAAATCTCAAAGAAATAAAAAAAAAACAAGTTTAACCTTAAAACGATGAAATTATGTAACACTATTAATTTACGGGTAAATGCGAACGGTTGACCAAGATTTGACGTATAGAACTTATCGAGTGGAAATTCGTTCTTATAGAATACATTATACGTTTCAAGTTATAAATCAATAATATATTTATAAAAATTGAACAATGAAATAGTAATATATTAGTTACATTAACTAAATCAATCCTGCAACTTCTATTTGTTACCGATATATTTTTATTTTTGAATCTAACCCCACCTTCAAAATATTTTTTTCCACTTTACCTTTCAACGATGTAATCTTCGCGCCTTATTTTACCTAGATCCGCGCTTACGATTGCGATAATCTGAATTTCTATCGATTGCAATTATAACACTATTATCTCATTAGATAACACCAGTCATTAACGAATTAAACGTAAACCTTGAAAAATCAAAGAATTAATATGATGTAGAATGAAGTTTTGAAAAATGAAAATTCACCAAATTTCGTAACTTGCATAGAAACCATAAATTTATCGGTGAGAGAAAAAATTACTTTTGTATTTTTTTCAAAGATTGAAAGGCTTAGCGTATACCGCTTTCAAAAGTTATTACGCTAACAGTAAAAACAGGGGTAATTATGACCCCGAACCTTTAATAACTATATTTTTCACGTATTATTACGATGTTAATGGGACAAAAATCAGTACTATAGGACTTATAAAATTTCAAAAAGCTATTCATGAACTGTATTAAGTTTTTTAAACGTTCTAAATGCTTTCCTTACTATAGCCTGAAGTATAGCCTAGAAATCTGCCATTAAGCTCAATATTTCATCAAAAGTTAAATACGATACATTCATTAACATGTTACTCCCTTTTTAAATTCCCGTAGATAATAACAAGTCAGCTGCCTATACCCAAATAATTTTTAAACGCCTTTATGATCTTTATACTACATACATTAGTGGTACTTAAGATAATAGTTTTTGTATTAGCGGTGCAACTCGTTATATAAAGAGTTATAACGATGTAATCCTTCGAGGCAACTCAAAATATGTCATTATAACCGACATGAACGCTTTTTAAACTAATATCGCTCAATTGCGTTGCTTGGGTTAATTATTGAGAACCTCCCGCTTTAAGGACCTTGGATTATATTTGCGTTACGGCCTGAATTGTTATTATATTCGTATATTTCTACTATATCCTGCATAACATCCGAATATATCTAATATGAAGGTTAGTACAAGTGTCAAATTATTCTGAACTTACAATTTTATCAACCTTAAAGGAAAACAACGTAAATTTTATATATAACGGCGTGAAAAAATACAAAGACTTTAATATAAGTAGTACCTCATCCTCAATTTTTAATCTGTTTTATGTTTACAGTAAATTTAATTGTCGATTCCATTCAATTAATTAACTTCTTAATACATATGTGCAACAAAGACTAAAACGTTATAAGTAAATAACTTACCCTTAAATTATGGTTACGACGTATATTTTTTTCATCTCAATGATTAGGCAATGGTATTCATTTTATTTCGGGACCCAGTTAAATTCTAATTTATATCCTAGATTATTTAAACGTTAAAAGTGATGACAATGGACATTAAATTTTGATTTGTATCATGAATTACTAATATTATGACGTTTTATAGATATATATTGGACAAAGTAAAAATAGTTTATTCACTAAACTTTAAAATATACATTACCTTCAAAACGAACGATTAATTATCGCGTATAGAAACAGTTTTTTCTGTTGATGTAAAGAAACCTAAATTGGGTTTTACTGCTACATTTTTTAACAAACTCCATAAGGCTTAAATGGACTAAAAAAATATTACCTTATTTTTATCCTTTTTTTTATGAAAATATGAATCAAACGTTAATTTTAAAGTGAGCCGTTTTGATCACCAACAACTTTGCTAATTCCTCAACAAAATTTGTGATTCTATTTGATAAAAACCTAGAAAGTGAAATGGCTTCCTACCGCTGCGAAACCAATTACAAAATTAGTATTAAAGATAACAGTAAATGTCAATTTTGAAATTCTCATGAAAACTGTTCTACGATATATTACGACAAACGCTTTTTGTATTACTTCAGATGTTCATAAAAAAGATTAAACCACTAATATATTCGTACGACAAATTTGTAATTGGCGCCGTGCTATTTTTCGTTAAAAAACGTAAAAGAACCCCCGGGTTTTATATCGATAACCTGAAGTTTAGAATCATTACATAAGCCAGCCTTTATTGCCTTTTCCTGATTAGAAAATCGTTCGTTAATATTTCAACACTTACATAATTTATAAAACTCGACGTTGAAGCCGCCTTTCAAAAAAAGCGAATTCAAAATAGTGACGAATTAAAATTACAATCTGCATATATGTCGGATTTAACCAAAAGCTTACTACCTTTTCAGACCATTCTATTTCATCGGTTGCCTTTTAACGATATATCAATAATTTGATACGTTTTTATTACATTGTTTTTAATTTTTTTGCCATAATAATATATTGATATATTCTAATAGTCCCTTCAATGACTCTATGTTTTGATTTAAAAGGGATTCAACGTATTTAATGTCCTTAAATTGAATATCGACATTTATAAATATAAATTTCATATTGGGAAAATGGATTATTTGGAATTTGTTACCGAAACCGAAATATAAAAGGGTATTAACGCGAAATAAAAATATATTGTCCGGAATACATGACTTTAAGGTTTACATATAGAATACGTATTGTTTCAAGTGTATTAACTTTTACTTGTATTTCATTTGATATATCTTTTTAATCGCCCAGTTTTGTACACATTGAACTAAAATAGATGTAGTTTGTGTTAGTGATTCAAAAAAGCTAATTTTCATCGGCTTACGTTTTTCTCCTTTTTGAAACCAATTCGGTCTAATGAAAACTTAACCCAGAAATCATTTTGAATGTTGATTTCTGTTGCTGGGCTTTAGGGACTGATTTATTTTAAGCGGTCGGTTACGTTACTTAATTTTTACCAACTTATTATTTTCGCCGTCCATTACCTATCCAATAACATTACTCAATTTAACATGAAACCCTATAAGGGGTTGAAAAGAGTCTTAAGGTATAGAGAGCAAAATTTCAGGATATGAGACGCTTTTTTTCTTTATTTATTTATGATATTAACTTCAAATACTTTATAATAGACCGACGATCTTCGAGAACAATAAGTTCATTAATCTAAACTAATCTTTAAATTATATTCAAACTTAATTTTCAATGAAAATTCAATTATATATATCCCAAGGAAAAATCCCGACAAAATGTCAATGTTAGTAAAGGTTTTATCGATTCCTTCTTTTTCAATAGTGAATTATATTTCCTACGTCCTTAATGAGTCTTTTCGAATGCTCTATCACATATACGCATCTTTCGGCTAAGTATCAATAACGATTTTTTCCATAAATCATAAAATTTTCAATAACATCGACTTTTATGATAATTCACACGTCATTATTACCGGAAAAACCTCTTATCTAGGTCTAATTCAGGCTAAATACATCAACGACCATAGTTTTTAAACCGATATTTATGTGAATAATGACTTAATACTGAAATATTTGACTTCGGAATATTGAATAAATAAGTATAATATCTTGAGGTTTCACCACCGCATTTATATTTTATTTGAAGAACTGTTTACTACCATTTTTCTTTATATTATTTCTAATTTATCTTTTATCGAATGATTATGCCGCGACATTATTTTCGTGAGAAATTTTGACCACAATGAAGTTATTTATAAGGGAATAACTTATCAATCATACCACAGAAATAATTTGAACACTCATCAGTTTCGAATTGATTCTATAAAAAGAATTACTTCATAATCAATTTTTTTTTTAAAAAAAAAGTATTTGTTATCATCTTATAATTTAACAGGTCGTTGAAAACTATATACTTACCTACAATAATCATACCTATATTGTAAGGATTGTGATATTTGGGGTTAAATACCTCAACCTCTTTACTCTTTAAATGGCGAGTACCGTTAACCGAGTATTACGTAGTCATCATATTTAAAATTCGAAAAGTTTCGCAGTAGAGTGGAGATCAGAAACAACGAGAACGAGAACAGCGATAACGAGAGCGATAGCGACGAGAGATTACGTTCGCAGAGATTATGCGAGTAACGGCAGCGAAAAAGCTGACGTTTGCGGTGGTCGTGAAGGTCCTTACGGCGGTGAGATCGGTTGGAGGGCTAATATTCTAGTTGTTCTTTTTCCTGAGATAACTATAGCGAATGCGTTCAAAGGTATCCGATAAAGCTATAGAAATAGGTAATAATCTACGGTAATAACAACGAAAAGTCACATCATAGTCACAAGAATAACGTCTCTTAAAAGCTAAGCTATCCAGTCATCTTATAACGACATCATATTCTATACGTCTTACAACATTTTGTTCCTCAAACTTATGTAATAGGCTTGCCACGAGTTTCGTGGCATCAACATTATTAGTAACTGGACTAGCTTCTAAGGATTATGTTTCTAATTCAATGGTAATTAAAGGTAAAAAGGTCGTAATAACGGCGATTAGGTTACGAAAATACGCGGGTGGGCCAGATATAAGTGAAAAACAGTCTAAACGGGTAGGAAAATATAAAGCTGTAAGCGAAAAGAAAATGTGTAAAAGTATAAGCGTAGGCGAAAGGGGAGTTAAGACTAAAAATTTTTTTGGTGTTTTTTGTAAAACTGAAAGGAACTAGACGGTTATCAGTTTTGGCGTGGTAGGCGCAAGCGCCGGTCATTTCTTAAGTTCTTCTGTACGAATTTTCTAATGCGTGCGACGAGGGGTTCATAGCTTGTTTAGTGAAATACCCTGCGCTTGCAATTCTCGTTTTCTCATAAAGTTAAGACTGGTGAGTCGTGAAGTAGACGCTGATGTTGGTAATAATATGTGTAGAAAAAGAGGGAAAAAAAGGTTTTTGTTTAGGGTTAAAAAGTAAAAGGAAAGGAAGGTAAAGAGTTGTTATGTACTTTGGTGGCAGGACTATATAATTGCATCTCCGCGCTTGTAACCCACTTTCATTTCGTTACAAAGATTAATCCGTCTGATTCTAAAAATAATATCTGCTTATATCTACCATTAATTATGCTACCTATACGTGTAAACATATTGTGGTATTCCAGTCTTTATTTTAAAGTAAAAACCAAGCTAAAGGTGGTAATCCACAAGATCATCATAATATGAAGTACTCATGAGAAGCATGACTCATAAGTAGGCATTTTCGCGAGAATGAAGTCTCGTGAGAAAGCACGAGACAGGCAAGTATCCCCTCCCCCCCATTAAAGTATAATGTTGCATTAGGACCACTCCCAGGCTAAATATTATACCGTGCCCAAGCCGGATGTTTCATTCATATATTCTGTTCTTTTTACTTGTATATTTCATTACGTATATATTTAAGAAACTTATAGACTTTATGACTTCTATATTCGGTTTATAACAAACCTTAATCTTCTTAAAAAGAGGTACGTTTTATAACATATACGTGCCGTAATTGGGTTGGATATAAAATATATAAAGAGTATACAACGTTTTAAGTTCATTATAAATTAATCTTCTTTGCATTTGATTTCTTTGATTTAAACCTAAATACGAATTTTATTCGCGTAAAGCGTGAATTGGATGCGGACTAGCGACAAATCCTATGAAGTGATAATTGAATAATACGTCCATGAGGTATTCACCGAGAAAGATATATATAAATTTTTAAATTAACGATATAAATACATATCTCAAATTAATTATGTAAAAAAAAAATTAATATCGTTTGTAATTTTTTTTCGATTTTCTTTTTCCCTTTTTTAATCCGGTTTTATACCGCTTAAATGACTTCTTTTTTTCAAAAAACTTAGACTTTGTCTACAACTACATTAACTCTAGTATAATATATATTAACTTTTTTTTTGTTCATAGCCCCTTATCACAGAATCCGTTTCATACTCTTCCTTTTTCCAACCACTTATTATAATATTACTCTCGTTTTATCAAGAATTAATATAAATTACGCCAACATTCACTCTTTTAGTAACGACGACTAACCGTGATGAAGGGTATACCGACAACTTATATTTCATCCCTTTCATTGTTTACTTTCCATTACTTAGTGTATTATAAAAGACTTATTAGAATTGAATGATAATGAAGATGGAAAACTTTGCTTTATATAAACCTAGAATATATAAACATTACGCGTAAATGGTTTCATAAATTTTAAGGCATTTCAAACTTTAATACGAGTTTACCGCGCCTAGAAATGTCTCTTTTTACAAAAGCTAGAGATTCAAAAAGGATCGATTTGTCTTTTACGTAATATTTCAATATATATTAAACTTTCCTTCAATCAATTCAAAATTTTATTTTCTAGTTTTTTTCCCCCGCCTATGTGATCTTTTACTCTAGTTCCTCGTTATGTTTTAAGGTAACACCTATATTTTATTTGTTGCCCCAAAGAGTAATAATCATTTTTCGGGCTTTAAGCGTATTTATACCGTTGCTTTTGTAGATTTAAACACCGAATTTTCAGTTTATCCAACATGGTTCTAATTCAAAGGATACGAACCATTGTGGCCGTATGAGTCGAGACGCCTTAATTTATACGCCCCGGTCCCATCGCCCTTATAACGTTATGGTTTCCTATTACAGCCTTATTCCATTTTCCCGTTAATTGTATTCGTATGAACTTTGAAAACAGGGTGTTTACCTATTACGTATTTGATCCGACCGTCGCTGATACTTATCTTGAACATGGTTATAACTCTGTTCAAAAAGATTGCAACGTAATTATTAATCGATCACTGTTTCATACAACTAATAATAGTTGTGGATTTGAAAACTTAGTAAATAATGTTCAAGCCTTGATTAGGAAAACATATTATTTATATTTTAATTTTCATAATTAGTTGAATATTAAAATGGGTCGATTTGGCTATCAGGGAGCATGATAAGGACGGTATTAAGTCCGAATGCACAGTGTAAATATAAATATATATATTATTATTTTTCGTAAACCGTTTCAAAAAACTCCTGTTGCGTATTATCCAGCTCTATTCTCATTACTCGGCGTGATCCGACTTTTAAATCTGAGGCCAACATGATTTCAACTATTACAAATACATTAACTTCTTGACACAAGAAAATAATGGCAAAATTATGTAGTTCAAGTCTGGTAAATTTTAATAAGAGGTGTTTCGTAATCGAATTATTATTTCAAAATCCTAGGTATTATACTCCCAGCTCTCATGTTCTTCTTGGGGAGTAATAATAATGAAATTATCCATTTTTCTTTATTATCATATCAATTTGGATATATAAACGACATAAATACTTTTGAATTTTATCAGGTACAATCGACTAAAACATCGAAATATCAAGCCATTATGAAACTTTATATCTACCTTTTTCGACTAGAATGTTTCTAAACTTGTTTTACGCTTAAAATTTCTAATAATTCCTGTTAAATTGAATTGTAAACCTTTCACTTAACTAATATACTACGGATACTTTCTCGTCCATCTTCGATGTTATAATATTTTCATTTTTCCATGTTTCATTAATATTATTTTATCCATTGTGATCAACGCGAACCGTGGTTGAACAGAATTTGATTCAAATTCTTTTAAAAAGGGTTCCGACATCATATATTAAACTAAATGCGCTTCAAATACAAAGTATATACTAATATATCCAAAGCCATATTCGATGAATGCGATATATTTATTACTCGATATTCATTATAAAGTCAATTGAACGTTTGTCATTTATAAATCGTTTTTATATTACAAAAATGTATCCAATCCTTCTCTTTTACGTTATAATACATCTTAGGATTTCGCCAAGAATTACTATTTTTTTGGTGGTTTTAAAATTTTTAATTTAACTGTTTGAAATTATTTTTATACCCTGATCCATTTCTGATAATTTCAAAACAACTTATTGAACCGGGTAAATTATAAATTTTATATCCCCCTTTATTTTCGAAGTAAATGATATTTTGTATTTGTTTATAGACCGATTCGTATCAATCTACGTTTCTGTCTTCTCCCAGCTACTCAATATTAGTTCATATATTACAAATATAGCAATTAATTCAAGCCAGATAATAATATTATATACTTAGTTTCCATTCAATTCACTCGTGGGGTACCGTTTTCCCTTTGAAATATATATCCTATCGATATAAGCTGTTGAACGATTGTTGAAAATTTGAGCTTACTAAGAAGGTATTTACCACATACGAGCCGTTATCGTTGATAATTAATACTTAGAATTCATAAGAGACCCATTACAAATCCCGAAAACCTTCCGTATATTACTTAACGATTATAGATCATACTAATTTCAAGAGAAAAAATTTGAAAGGTTTCGTGATTAAACTCAATAAATATCAGAATATTTTCTCAATGAAAACCAACTCCATCATCAATATACTAAAATATCAAGTTAAGAACTATCTTATATAGAAAGGGGTTCAAAGATTGTTATATTAAATTACGATAGCCATTCATATCTTTATACTACATTTATATTTCATATAATATCTGAATATTACCAAATATATTCTCGTAATCATAATCCAGTTAAGAACCTCAAAATAAAACATATCTAACCACCAATGTTATAATAGGCGAATTGTAAAAAATTTATAACATCTTTACTAATAAGAATATCCTAATCTATAATTACAGTTTATAACTGTAATACAATATACCTTTCGACTAGATAGTTCCATCCGTAATTTACGTTAAAAATCTAACTTTGACTGGAGATCGCCGGGCGCCTTGATTAGCCGTCAATTGCCTCATTTTCTATAATGGATCATTCGTTAAACCCTAATCTAATAACTCCGCTAAGACCCTCGGTCGAAGAATAATGTAGTTCATTGGCGTTAACTAGGTCTACGGCACGAATAAGGACAGAATACATTACTTCATTAAAACTATGGACGGAATATTATCATTTGGTTGGACTTTAAATCCTGACTCATCGTAATTTAATAAAAAAATATACTTTCAGGCTACTATAAACGAATATTTTACCGCGGTATCCATTTCATTAATATAAAAGTTTACAGCCGTCATGATCGACAAAAATATAAAAATTAATTGGAAAACCCGTGCGTGGAGTTCCTTTACTTCTAACATATTCTTTAATTTACTGGGTAAAGTAGAGAGCCAAAATCTTTGAGTTATGAACCCATAACGCTAGTTACATTGAAAAAGCTCAAGTAGTTCAGCATAACAAATATCATATTAAGAAATTGAACGGTGTATTAGAAATACATTAATTAATTAACGTACACAAAATGGTACATAAAATATAAATACTATTCAATTTGAATAAATAAGTCCTTACATGCGATTTTACCGCAAAAATCTTTGTATCGTACATAATTTTATTACGTTTCGCGTCTGAAAATTGTAGAAAAGAAAAACCTGGTTATGAATCCCGTTTTAGTTCCTATCCGAAAGTTATCATCTTATAGATGCGCACCAATATTCAGTTTCCACTATTGTTAACAGGCAGGGGTTCCAATCGTCCCAAATTTAATTTGAAATGAAATCCTGCTTTAATGTTTCAAGTCTTATTTACCGAAATCCTTGTATGCCAATTAAGGATTCAATGTCTTGAAGCGCAAAAAAAATGGACTAATTCGAAAAAAATAAAATTGGATAGAGGTTCGCACACCCTAAACAGATTTTTACCGCCGAAATAATACGGGAAAGCCCTTGTTTACACACATCGGGACTTTCTCGGGGTCGGCCTCAATATTTACATCTGCAGTGACCATAAAACCAAAATATTATACCTTTTTCCAAAAAATAGTTATCTTGTTAATCGAAATATAACCCAACATAATCTTAATACCTTGAAACCTGGCGTATCATCGTTATATAATATTTTTAAAAGAGGTAATAGAAAAGAAAAAAGTTATTTAAATTAATAGAAAAAAGAGTAATTGGAATATCCGCCATGATATAATGAAAAGAATAGTAAAATATATTTGACGCACTCGCGAATTGAAAAAGGAATATTTATTTAAATAAATCGAAACTAATACGATAAACCATTCATTTTTCCTATTCAAGTACAATCTGAATACAAATAAACGCTACCCGAATATCGAACTTGGTTAGTTACATCATCTTGAACAACATACTCAAAGTTTTCTTAATCACAATCATAAAAACACGATTTTATTCGATATTTCTATTTGAATCCCGGCAATCACCGTATAATATCTATTACAACACCCTAACCGCCTCAAACCGAACCTCCGTGTAAAAATAAAAAAATAATGGCGCTGCAACCGATACAAGTTTTACCTTTATCCGACGCTTCTTGATTAATTCAATAAATTCACGTTGAAACTAGAACACTAAATTTCGTGATATTGAGTATAAAGACACTTGTGATTTATCTGGTAAAACTCCGTTCTTTTCCAATTTAATATGAATATATTAGTCCAAATTCCTTTGATATGAATGTAAAATCGTAACCTTTCAATTACTCAATATGTCTTTTAATTACGGTAACTCATGCGGAGGTTAGGACTCATCATTATATTTTTATATTCCATAACACCAATAATTACGAAAACCGTCTCATTTCATGAAAGATTATAATAAAAGTTATAGACAAACAATTTCTAATATTTCAACTACCCTTTAAATTTTATTCTAAATTCAATAATAACAACTCTTATAATAACTAGATTATCCTCATATCTATAAGTTATATCATCGTATTCATGACTAACTCTATCTGATTTTTAAGTATTGAACAATTTCTGCCGACGACTAAAATCACTTATGAATATGGTGTCCTTGCTATGCCAAAAATGATATCCCGCGTCATTTCAAAGACCACATAAACAAATATCGGGTTTGATCATTTTTTAATATTTACGAGAAATATTGCCGTATAAATCATATATATACTCTATGGTAACACCAATATTATACCAAAATTTCGATGATATGAAAAGAGAACATGTTTTAATTTTAACCGTTGAAGTAAAAACCACTTTCCATCATCATAATAATTATGATAAAAAGATATCAAAATACTGAGTATGGAAAGGAGATTGAAAAATATTGAAATAGAGAATGAATATTGTTTAAACTTTTTTCCATTAAATTAAATAATTTTCATTGCATCTTATAAATATATCGTGAAAACTATATTACATTAAACCTAAATTACGTTCAAAAACTGGATATTTTACATCGTTATCAATCAAGGGAATATGATTACCTTCTTCGCCGAAAGGGTATAAACTTACATCGGAAGAATAACAGGGAAAGGTTTATGACCCCATTAAAAGTAACTCGAAAAAATACAACAAAAATAACACTCTACAATGAATTTGATCTCGTGCTCTTCCATTGTTATCAACGTTGTTCAGCGTACTGAATACTAAATTATAACCAAAAAAGGTTTTTTTTGGGGAAACAAACCGAGATTACTACAACTTTCTAACGAAAATATAGTAACAACGTTAGCTCCTGTAATAATTGTATCTTTTCCCAGATGCTATACCTATAGGAAACCTAATGACTATCGTTTAAAATATCATTTTAAATCTAAAAGCTTTAGAATGTTAATATATTCCTGTTACTTTACTAAAAACAATCAATATAAAGAACACTTACCATCATACATTTCTCATAAAGACGTAAGAAATATAAGGAAAAAATTTACACTATGCTTCTGAAAACTAATTTAAACCTTCTTTATAATTTGATAATATAAAAAATATTATAACCTATAATGATTCTAAAATTATATTATTTTAGAAGAAACCCTTAAATTCGACAAAAGTTACTCGCAAAGCAGTAGTCTTTCAACCTAGTCTTAATACTACGGAAAAAGTTATATGCATCGTAAATTCCTTCCAGTTATCTGGCCTTGTAATAAGTTATAATACTTTATTTAATAGAATCAACAAGAGAACCCTCTACATAAAAAGAAAACTCAATACTATCATTTCATAGTTTATGATATATCCACCATCAATATAGATTCGATTATTAATGTGTTCTTACCTCAAATACAGTAATTTTCTCCTATTATAATTAAACTAGTCATCTTCGGCCGCCTTTGTACCCGTTAAAACTAATTCGAATCATGGTTAGGACGGCGATGAGTTATTTAACATGAACAATAATTGTGGAGAATCAGGTGTAAAAATATATAAAACCGTCGGGTTCAAGAAGAAATTGTATAAAAAGGATCAGAAAAAACTGTAAAACATGTTTTAACGTAAACGCTATATAACTTAAAACGTTTCAACCGTGCTTTATTTCATCCTTCCTATATACGATTTCGATTTAGAGGTTATATACATGTTTTGGGTCTTTAATAAAGTAATTTTTTTTAGGTCAAACCAATTAACGATATATATCAATAACAATTGTTCAATTCCTGACCTCAAATAATTTGTTTACCTTTTTTAAAATTCAATATCTAGGATTTTGATGCTATAATTACGTTATATACGGATTTTATTACAATGTAAAAAACCCGGATATGTAAATATTCATGAAAATGAGGTTAAATATGAATTAAATAATATAGACATAAAATATTTCACATCTTTATACGATAAAAACTAATACTTTACTAACAACGTAAAATAAAAATATTATGTTCTTAAACAAATTGCTAAAAAAAACGTAATACACCTAAAACCAAGTTGAATCATTTTTGAATATAAACTGTTTGGACTTCATGTAATCGATTAAACCTAAATTTAAGTTCAAAAAACCTCCAAAGTTGAGGTTTTCACTTTTGTTAGACTTATTATGTTTACTCCTATTATATAGGTTCTTCATATGAAGTACGATTATAGGAGTTTTATATCGTATTATCGACGTTTTTATTTTCAAGCGAATTATCGTTACGTATGATACAATGGTTATGGACACACCGTTTACTTTATATAAAACTCGGGGATCATAAATGTTTAATAACCTGGTTTATATCATTTGAAAAAGCGTTTTAACGTACGAATGTAAGATATTGTAACGATTTTTTTTTCGGGTCTAATGAATTTGCCTATTTTTTTATTTGTTGTAGATTTCATTTGGTGAAAAAACAATTTTATATTCATATCCAATAAATTTAATTTTTTTCCCGACGTAAAAATGACGTTTTTCTTTTACCGGCGAATACTTATAATGTTTGAGTGCCGTAATATATATATTCGTTACTGTTGTTATAATAGTAATAACGGGTTAAAAAACTTACCCCTTTACCAACTTTACTATATCCGTTATGCAGGCTTTAGATGCCGCTGTCCGGCGAACTCGGCTTTATTGAAAAGGGGTAATAAGTTTCATGCAGGGATCTGGACGGTAAAAGGTTTGGCAATGCGATATGCAATTAACGACTTAGTGATATTAGCGACGTAAGGGATACACCCGCCTTTGCGTTTGATAATTCATAATGAACAATATTTAGTTATTTTAAAAATATTTAACGAGATCACTAGAGCCTATATGTACGTAACATTCGTATTTAACGCATACCCCCCTATGAATACAAGCTCCATTAATGGCTGCTATTAATTAAAACTTTACGTAACCTAAAAAAAATTGCTTTCTATTAATGGTAACAGGGTATACAGGATTTCAACTATCCAGGGAAGGTAATAAATAAGAGTAAGACGATGTATAAGAGGATAAGCGCGAGTTATAGACGTGTTTTTTCTTTTTGAAAACCAGGGGTTTTTACGTATTATCCCGTAGGCTGATGGCCTGCATATATATTATTTGCTTTTACTTAACGGTTCCAATAGTCTTATTAATATTCATACCACCCCTAAAATGTAAAATGGTTATCTAGGTACTTGAAAGTATTTTTCATTACATTTTTATGTTACAATGATATGAAAAAAAAAAATCAAGTTAAAGATGGTATTAATGAATGTTTTTCGTTTCCTTCGAAAACATATCGCACTGGAATTATTATACGTATAAAAGTTCCTTCATTATGATTATAGTATCCCTTATAATAGGTATTTATTATTATATACGCGTCTTATTTAAGCATTTAGTACGGGTTTCATGCTCATATTTGCGTTTTGAGTGGCCTCATAATTCTTAAAAACGATATTATAATCGTATCCCTAACACGAGCAACCGCCGGGCGGTGATTTAGACGGCGGTGTGTTACGGCCCAACGAAAGTTACAAATTACACATTTACATGTTTCTAAATTATAAGGAATCTGAAGGTCTTTATTGCATGGGTGGTGAAGGGCTTTTGCAACCTCGCGTTACGATCTATTCTGCCTGTAATTACAAATTTAATTTAATGTAATTAGCGTTATAATTTTGAGTTAGTTTTCCCGGATGATGGTGAATTACAAAACACTTTAATTCATATTAGTTAATATTTATAATCTAGCTCACTCTTTTTTCTAAAACAAATTAACTTTTATTACTTTCAGACAAGTTGAAGATTATACACAGTTTCTATTTATTAGAACTAAAATAAATAATTGTTAATAATTTTTTTATACTTCATTATGTAGTTGTTGTGACGGATTATACCATTTTTATTACATTTTTAATGTGAAAAAAAAAAAAAATCACTGTGAGGTATTAATTTATAAAAAGATAACTAATTTTTAGATTGGGTATATAAAATCGATATTAGAATAATAGTAAATGCAGTGCAGTCAGTTAATTTTACTTATAGTAAAGTTGACTATACTAACTGTAAGTTGAGGGTATTATTTTGTGTGCACCTACTGTATTAGCTGTAAGTCAATTACAGTATGTGCCTACTTCATACTAGCGCACAAGCCAAAATATTCTATACAAATTACTATGCAAACCGGCCAGCGGTCTGCCAAACCTAAAACAATAAATCTATTACTTAATCACCTAATACTAGTGTTACTTCGACCAATCCAATAGACAACTTTACAACATCTAAATCCCTACCAACATTTATTAATGCTTACTAAGTTAAGTAAAAATAAGCCAAGTAAAATAAACGGCTACTTTCCGGTTAATCTCTATGTAAACAATGATGATAAGGGTAAAGGGAAGATTTTTTGAAAGATCCTTACTATGATGTTAGTTTTTAATGAATGAAATAAAGAAAAACTTCGGGTTACGATAGTTGATACAGCAGTCCAGGCTTAAAGGCGGTATCTCTCTTAAAACCACTGAGAAATATTTACGGATCTTCTTTTTAAAAAAATTTTAATATTAACGGTTACTAGTTTGAAAATGAGTTAAGTTAGTCAACATTCAAATTAATACTACTGGAAGTGATACTTCTATAAAACCGACTAAGTTCTACAACAAAAAAAATAACATTGGACCTTTATTTACGATAACAAATGACTTTCGACCTTTAGTTTTACATCAAACCTTTACCTAAACACCAAGTTTTCCTCTTTTCCTCTCTTCTTGACTTCCCCTATGCTAAGTTAATAGCCAAGTTCATTACCCTAGCCGAACATACTAAGATTCGCTAAATCGCGACGAAAAGTTCACGTTACATCGCGTAACTCAATGTCAAATCACCAAGTTCCCACACGACTTTACACCAAAATACTAAGTTATACGTAAGTAAAGACCTTGAGATAACATCTAGTTAAAAGTGAATGAATGTAATTAAAGCCTTCAGACCCTTTTTTGAAAAGTATTATAATGAAAAGCTTTAGAATTACGATGTCGACGAATATTTAATAGAAAGGTACCTAGTTAACTTCTTCAGCAGTTACATTATCGAATAAGACTAAGGCCTAGACCTTAACTGCGGTAACCGTGCCTTTTGTAAATATCGTAAGTTCAAACATTGGACTATTAATTCGAGGAAAGATATTTTAAAGAGTATTAACTCAAATCTAAAGGAAATACTTAAACGACGAGGGATTTGCATGTTGGAAAATAGTTCTACCAAGTTGATAGAAACTCTCTTTGACTAGGCCTTCCTTTAGTAATATCTTTTTGACCAACATTCTAAGGGAAATGGTGTTTAATAACCTTAACACCCTTATATACGTTTTAGGAGACCTTCTATTCAACGTTAGCTAAGTTAAGCCTCTTTACACGTTGAAGATAAAGAACCGATTCACCTGTTCGGCAGCCTAACACCTTTACACAATAGTGCGAAATACGCCCTTAGCAGCGGCGAAGCACATAAAGCGACGGATACCAATACGGTAGGGGGAATCAACGTTGGCGCTTGTTACCAGTCTGTTAAGAAAAATTTTCAACTCTTTTGAAACCTATAAGCTTCTATTACTCTTTAGAATTTTAATAAATATAGCCAAGCTCCTAAAAAGTCTTCCCAGAACAGGTTGTAATATACGCGCAAGCTCACTATAGGTCTTACCATAAGAATTTACCCCTCGTGCTAAGCGACTAGTAATTACCATTAATACTGTGGCTCGGAGGCACAGAGGCTCAAATTGTAATGAAATACCAATGAAAACTGGGATAACTATTGAGACCTTGCTCCGAAACATATTAAGATAGTTAATATCAATTATAAGCTTTTTAAAAACTCGGTCAAAATCTCAAAAACAAAAAGTACATCGAAAATCCCTATAAATTTTGGATTCGAAGATAACATCATTTTTATATATATATAAATAAATGGAGGTTTTTCTTCTTTAGTTTCAGTTGTTACTCACTGTTATCCCGATTTTTTAACCAGATATGTTAGGGATTACTCCCTAACTTTTTTAACCTAAAAAAATACCTTTTGCGAAGTTTACGATAATATAAAAAGTTACTTCTAATACGACTTTTACTTTGCCTAATACTATTTGGACTGGGTTATTATAAGGTGGACGACAATAATAGCTAAGAAAAAGATGGAGGAAATACCAATGGACATGCTAAGTCAGATACTTAATAAGCTGATGATGTATCAACATTTATGGGGAAATTTCACATGAACAAAGTTACACTTTGCGAGCATGTATATACAACCGTTATGGGTATTAACGAGTTTGAATACGCCTTACATAGGCTAAATTCCCCCTACGAAAACTTTTTCTACCAGTTGCACTCCTCGCTAGGAACAAAAATAACGTATAAAAAAAACTAGCTCAATATATACCCCTAATCCGGCAATTTCCCTAATATGAATTCCAAAAACCGTACGATAGTTAATTACATCGACAGCAAGTACGGTTATAGGCATTCTTAACGTTTAAGATCTGGTTCAACGACCATTTCTTAAAGTAAGGAGTTACATTAACACTAATAAGCTGAATATTAAGCCGAACCTGATAACTGTAAGATTTAATGTCGTAATAATAATAGGAGATATTAAATTTATAATAAGCTTAGTTATTAGTTAACTCGATATACCTCTGCCGAACGTTAGAACAAAATGATAATATACTATATTAAATACCCTACTACTTTCGAACAGGACTATTTAGACCATATCTTTGACCTCGAAGGCGATGTTGTTATTATCAGTAATAATACCAATAAATAAATTAAGAAGTATAAAGATTCAGTTTTCTATACGGTTTAGTAACAAACCAACGACGCCTTTTTATATCTTTTTGACGGTCAAAGCCCTTACTTTTGCCTAAATTCAGACTCTAACCCTTTGAATATCTCTAACTTTTACGATCGTTTTGCGTAATATACGTTTTAAGGTACTATTCCAGTATAGAGGCAGAAAAGTACCTGATAAAATGCTATTTACAGTGTGTAGAGTTATGGAGGGAAATCATTACAACGACTAAACCCAATCATTACAATTCTGGTAATGCCAAAGTTGGTTTCGGCATAAGCTAACAATTATTGTTACTAAGAATAACAGTAATTTAAACTGCTATGAAATGAATTACATTATGTAAAAGAATTAAGGACAGCTGTCGCTCAAGGTGGTCAGATCATGTGTATAAACCTCGATGAAGAAGGAGCGGAGAAACCACTGCTAGAGAGCTGCTTTGGAGCTGGGGGTATAGTGTAACCCAGTTACGTAACATGTAGGGGCGTGTTTCTATGTACCTTTCGAGCTTCTTTAGAACATCGTAGGAACATGAACAACTATTTAAGTTGGATCACTGCTAATACTAGCCAGGCATTAGACTGTGATATTATCCCCAGGTATACGTTCCTAAAAGAAAATTCACTAAACCAAACTATACCTAAGTTCTCCCTGTTAGAGGGTTACGTTGGAAATTAAACCTAGGACCCTTACAATAGGAAGCAGGAACGAAATAGCCATTACAGAGCCGATTAACATTTCTTAATTTCGTGTGGAAGGTGCAAGTCCGAACGATTTAGCATTATGTGGAAAGCATCTTAATGCCCTTTCCCCCTTATAAATAACTCGCAAATCTCTCCTTTTACAGATTTCAAATTTTCCTCGTATAACATACTATTAGTATTATAATACGGACTGACGTAAATAATTAATTTCAACAATTCTTTTTTAGATTTACCTTCGTTGTCCTTTTCTATAACAAACCCGTCATTGACTATAAAGGTCCATAAAGCTATTCCAGACGTCAGTTGGATCCGTTTGGGAATTGTTAGGCTTTTGTTAACTAATATACAGATTTCGACTTAACTGGTTATTTACGCGTGCCTTAATGGAACTCGTAAACAAATATACTTCAAGTATATTTATTGCATAGCGCAAGATTAGAGAAAGTCTCTTTTTGGAAATAGAAGGTAAGTTGTTTTTAAAGCAGCGTGGAAGTTGTACACGAGCGGCTTAATACTAGTGTATAGTGTCTTCTTTATGTCATTGGTGTTACTTGTCAAAATGAGGAATATATATATACGTTTCTGGCTTTGAACTCTAATATAACAGGATTGTTAAGGAATTACTTCAAGCTTATTTGGAGTTCGATATTTAGAACTTGTATTAATCGAAGTGTTTACGAACCGTTTCCTCAGTGTTAACAAACGGGTAAAAAACGTATAAACTTGTGTTATCGCCGCCAAAAAGGCTATAAAAATTTGGCTTATAATATAGAGAAAGGTGGGTACTCGAGACGGGGGAGGGGGGTATACCCGTTACCCATATGCGTTTTAACGGCTTATGAGTCCTATAAATTTTACATAAGAATCGTAGTGTTTAACTAAGTTTATTATATTAAAGCGAAAAAAGAGGGAACATATCTCTTAAGCGGTTAGGGAATATAGATAAATGCGACGGAGAAACTGGTTGATATTGTTAAGCGTATTAACGTAAAACTTGATCGTATTAAAGCGAAATTCAGTAAACTGTTCGAAATAAGTACGAAATTTTTAGGTAAAGAAATGGACGAAGACTTGAAACATATATTCGAATAGTCCTGTCATAGTTTTTGTTTTTTTAATGTTATATTACGTTGATTCGATATTAGTACAGTAACGGTTTATATGTTATTTCTATTTTTAATGACAAGTTTAAAACTTTCAACTCTTTTTCAAGCCGGGCGCAAGGGCTTACCTTTATAATGGGATAATCCATAACGTTAGTTGAAAATATTAAGTGCTATAGTATTGAAAACTTTAAAAGCGGCTTTTACTTCGGATATATGTAACTTATTCATTTAATACAAACCTGTTATTTTAATAGGTTATTTAGTTGGGTACGTTCGGCTTATGGTTTATGACGGGTTTGAAATATGCTTTCAACGTAATATTTCGGTTTCGTTTTGCTGTTGTTGTTAACAACATTCACAGGTTACGGTTAAAACTCGCTAGTTTGTTGACTTAGGAGCGAAATCAAAGCGATTCAAATAAGTTGATTTATATCAAATTGTGGGTGTTTTCCTCTTATTACTTTAAGTTGAATAATATGAAAGTCTATTATACATGTTGAAAGATACTTATTATAAAGGTAATTTATCTTTTTACAAATTCGTTGATTTCATAATTTTGAAGGAAAAGTTTAACTTTGTTAATAATTTAAAAGCTTGTCGTAGGAGAGCAAAGTCTATTACCAGCTTTCTTTATATGTAATTACGTAGTAGGTATTATAGTTTGTATGAATTTAATAACTTTGAGGTTACATTGGATAAAATCTTTGTCGCGAGCGCGTAATGTTATAACTAGGATGCGGAAACGATATACCGGTTTCATTAGGTCGATATAATAACCGTAGGCTGTAAATAACGGGTTAATACCAATAATCATCTTAATTTTATTGTTTAATACTAATTAATAATTGAGTAATGAACGGTTTGAATTAAATGAAGTATTAACTATAAAGAAACGTATGTACGATATGATTTTTGAATTAATACGTTTAGTTATACCATCAGATTGTAAATAAAAGGTGTGTTCAAATATTATTACATCCCGGTTAAGTTGAAAAGTCGCTTTCAAAATATATTAATTCAATTCGGTTTACGGCCGTTCACAAACGTATAGCGAAATTCGTGAAATCGTTAAGAATAGTTTGAAACCCTTTTTATATTAAATTTGGCGTTTGTAGTAATTATGGCCTCAAAGTTAACGACTTTATTTAAACAGTTTATGATAATTTTAAAGTAATGTGGGTTATGAATATGATTTTAAGGTAGGTTCATTCTAAAGTCGATGGAAGCCTTGTTTTAAAGTCGTTGGAAAACTGGAAGGGGTTTAAAAAGTTCGTTTCAATAGTGTCTCGAAAAAGTTATACGCTTATAAACATCGTAGTTTCAGTAAAGGTAGCGGATGTCGTAATGTATACCGGGTTCACAAGAATTTTCAAAAAGAAATAGTAATATTACGCTACGAGTCATTAATAAAGAGTAAATCGTAGGTAAGTTAAATTAACTCGATAGTAAAAGGTTAGAAAAAAAAATGCCTTAATACGGTCACGAAACCGAAAAAACTTATAGTTATTCATTAAATATTTCGAAATTAAAACCTTGAATATCTGGTCGTCATCAATATGAATATTTGTGGGAAAATATCGATCTTCTATAAGTATTATACATAGTTTTGGATATTAATATGAGTAAAAGATTCGTTATGTTTTGGGATAAATTCGTCGGCGCTGGTTCACTAGGAAATATATATATTTGGTAGTGGTTAGGAAACAGCGTATTAGAGATGTAATTGTTTAAATTCTCGCTTCAAAAGAGGAAGATCAAGAAAACCATTTTAAAATATTTTGATTTCGCTCTAATATCTTATCAGACCGTATGTAAATCGCAACATCATTATAAATTCATGGAAAACGAAACTAGGAAAGGCATTTAGACTAGCATAATTATCGTTTTAAAATACGTCGTATAGTTATAAAGTATTTTAAATTTGTCCGGTTTATTAAATCGTCATCAAGCCTGTTATGATCTGAAGCTTAGCATTCCATATTTTCAAGTATTTATAATTCAGAGTAACATCTTATCGTAAATTTCGTAATGATATTCGGTTCGAAATATGAGACGTGTGTAATGAATTATTGGGTGTAAGTAACTGTGATCATAGCATTGGGAAAAGCATCTGCCCAAGGTTGAAACAAAATAGTCAAATTTTAAAAAAATATTACAGTCGGGTTTCTATTAAGCTAATATAGATTGATAAAGAAAGTTAAGTTTAAACTTTTTGAAAGTAACTTCATTTTCAGGCCCCTCATGAAATAGTTACCCTTATGGGTTAATCGAGGGAACAGCTTAATAATCGTTGAATAGTCGAAAATGAAAGACCGGTATATTTACATTTAAAGTGAAAATTATATATTTTCGGATGACGAATATCTTTTAAAAACTTCTATAAAAGCCGATATTAAATTTAATAACGAATTCTATGTATTTGTATTTTTAAACGCTAAATTCATATTGATATACATAGTAGTTTCGTTTTACGAAGTTTAAGGCGTGCAGAAATTATTTAATTTTAACTTTATGATGGTTAAAGGATTCATTTAAGTAAACCAAAACATTATCAATGTAAATAAGATATAAAACATTGAGAAAGAGGTGGTAATATATTATTAATATATTATTAAAAGTTGATTGGTGTATTAAAAACGCTGAAAAAGTTAACAAGTTATTCTAATAGTCTGAAAGGAATACGAAATACAGTTTTTCTTTTATTTTCCCGTTTAATACGAAATTCAATTAAGGCGAATTTAATATTGAATTAAGTAAATTATTTAATTTGGAAAATATTCGCGAATGAATTTTGATAAAAGGAACCAAGTAGTGGTACGATTTGGTAATAACATTCAATTAATGATAAACGATATAATAACGGAAATTACCCTCGGGTCTTTAATCAAAAGTATGGGCATGCACCTTAAAAAGCTTTTGATTCGAATGCAATTCAAGTATAATCATTTAGTTAACGTTTTTCGTAATATAAAAAACTATTTACGCAATAAACCCCTTAATAGGCTTTCTTGAACTATTAAAAATCAGTCTTAGTTATCAGGATAAAAGATGATTTCGAATTTTTTTTCGAAGCTATAAAAAGGTAACTCGTTGTTAAAGGCTTTTTCAAATAAAGAAGCGAACACTTTAAAATCATCAGTCTTTTTTTCGTCGATGTAAACGAGTGGTTCGATGGCAAATACCTTATTAATATCTTTGAGGAAAACGGTGGCGAGTCGCGTGGTAGCGGTTTGTTACTTATGGGTTTTTCGCAAAATAATGTAAAATGTAGCAACTCCAACCCTTTTTAACGTATTTATATGCGCGCGAACCTTAGTTCTCAAAAGAAATAGTTAGCTGTTCATTGTAAAATTAGTATATATTCCGCAATACTATATTAAACTTATCAGTATTTTATTCCAAATTTACTTCAAACATGTTATATTATAAGGAAAGAACGATATAAGTTTTTATTTGGTAATGGTACTTATGAAGTTATATATTAAAAAGTTCATGAAAAATAATCGACGGCAAAAGCGGGGAATATAACACGTAGTTTTGTTGAATCGTCGTAGTAAAATAGAAATACGGAGCAGCTTCAAATACTTCATAAGTTACTTACTCGCGACTTTATAGTATTTCTATCTTCTATTTTTAAAGCTCAAATGAAATTAATAGTATCATAAAGTAAATTCATTGTAAATAGAGAGTTATCTAAAATTTGAGACAGAGTTAATAGGTCGAATTATAGTTTCTTCAACTTATATACACGACTGTATTTTAAATTTACACTTTTTTCATTCAAATAGTAAAGAAATTTAAAATTCAATTAAGTTTAATTTCTCTGACGGCTCAAACCTCAAAGCTATTTATATGTTGCCCTGAATCTAATGAATTCATATAAAGATAGGAATTATTCGAGACGTATCAACAATATATCCAAGGTTTTTATAATAAGAAAGTTATGAGTAATGAATCTATACGGTACGTTATTTACAAGCGGCTCGAAAAACGCTTTTACTAGGTATAATAACGTCGCCTGAATTATTTCGGGCGGATTTTTTACTATTATCATTTCGAGTATACAAAATACTTTTAATCATAACATTAATATCGTCGTAACGAATATAACGAATATACAGACATTCGTCGATAAGTTGAACGTAAACAACCTACTCGTTGTAATTCGCGAGTATGAAGAAGGGGAATAACGTAATAATTAACGTATCTGTTGGTACGCCTTAGAAGTTGCAACGTTGTCGATTCAATTGGTCTTCGAAGTAACAGTAGTATTATGTAGTCAGATAGTGGATCTATTATTCTAGGTTTGGTAGACTGCTAGCAGGTCTGCACAGTAAGTTGTATGGACAATTGCTTGGCCTGTGCCCTAGAGTAAAGTGCAGCATACTGTATTCAACTTACACCCAATGCGGTAAGTCTCTACAAATCAATGCACTTAACTTGAAGTACAGTTAACTTTACTGTAAGTAAAGTTAACCTACGGCATTTCATGTAATACTATTCCAACACTGGTGGCTTTTTAGTTTGTACGCGAACGCTAGTTTGGCAGACTTATTTTTTCTGGTTACGACTGAATTGCTTCCTCGTCACCTAGCCTGACCCCTGTCAATTCCAGTTGACTTCTATACTACATTACACCTAATTTCATGAGAATTAACTCTATTTGGCTTCATTTGATCTGCCGTTCCGAGGTTCGAATTTATAAACTCCCACAAAAAGTTCTTTCGCCCCAGCCTTTTGCAATCTTTCACTTCAACTAAGCCACTCAAACAAATTACTATCATTAATCCCCTAGTAGTCTTCAAATCTGCCAACACATCCATGTCTGCCATTATATGACTTGAGCTTTCCGGGCGGCCTGTTAACATAACCCTCGATACCTATAGTTAGCTTATTGCTATCCACAAACCTTTCCAGGGACTTGTTTGTTACCGCCTTCGTTATAGCATCTTCGGGATCATCTTTACCATTAATCCATCAGAATTCCTCGATCTTCCTCCCTTTGTAGGATTCACGGAGTGCCATCACTTTGATTATTACGTGTTTTTCGCTAGTGGTACCGAGCTTTCAAAGGCATTCGAAGACGCTCCTTAAATATGTATAAATTATTACCAGGATAAAAGGAATGCGCAGTTGTATTGCAGTAAGGTTAAAGGTATCTTTTAATGCTATATTTATATCAGTGCCTGCTATTATACCATAGACCTCCGATACCAACACGTGTAATAAAATTCATTTTTAGTTCAAGGAGTATTAGTGGATTATATTGCCGATAATGTTAAATTTTTTGTCCTTCTCATATTTATTAACGAATTTTATTTAAAAGTCGATTTGTAAAGACAAGTCGGTATTTCTTGTAAGAGACCCGTTTGTAAAGATTATCAACTTATCCTTTACGAGATCGATTGGTAATATATTGATCCCGCAGTTCAAGTTTCGCATTTGCCACTTAAGTCTCTTGTTTAGCCGGTTAAAGTCTTTATCCATTTGTATTTTTACTTGTTCCGTAATATAAAAATCGTAAAAGGGTTTCAGTATGTACAAAGTAGCAATATTACTACCTAAAATACATTATTCAATGTATAATTAAGTCCTGGTTTCGTTAGTTTTAACAATTATAGGCAAATTAAGGTCTTAGCTTTTTTGTCTCAAGTTAAGGCCGGCATTAATACTATTCATATGGATTATCTATCTATTAAAGTTAAGTTGGTTATTTTTTGTTATCCTTTTTATCAAATTTCATTTTTCAAACGTGGAGTACTTCATCGCTTACTGCTTTATTATTATAAAACTAGCTGTTTCGAAGAAAATAACATCGTTAATTTACATAACTATTATATATAAATACTTTTTTTACGTTATTAGAAAACACGAATCGAATATTAAAGATGTTATCATTAGTCGAGATTTAAATTTCAACTACCAGGGAAAGAACCAGTTAATACCTGTTTTAGCCAATTTATAGAGTGGTTTAATATACCGCATTATTATTCTTAAAAGGTAGATAGCACGTAACTCCTATGGCAGTTCTAATTGAATTTCCTTATAAATCCGTTGTTAATTGCGTATAGGCTTACATAATGATACGGTTATGAAATATATACTCTCCTTTTAGGCCTGGTTATTAAACTTACTATTAAAATAACTATTAAACATTAACTAATCTTTTCAATTGTGAGTGATTACGTAAATATTTAGTCCTTGCTTTTATTACTGTATCCTTAAGCAATTAATCGTAATTTTTCGTACGAACGCCTCATAGTCTTGCCCTTAACCTCTTGTATAATTCACGACTTAAAAATTGTAACGGTCAGGTTTTGGAAGTTAAAGTCCGTCTTCGACACGAATTATATAACTCCTTTTGTCAACAGGCTGTCGATCTCGACTTTGTTACTTTCTTCGAAAGCTCTGTCGAAGGTCTTAATAATTCTTTATACCCTAATCTTTATTATCAAGTCTTCGTTATCCTTCTCTTTCCTACTTACTTGAATAGTATTATTAATATGGTCAGGTATGTTTTCCTCTTTTTTGATGTTTTTTTTTCTTCAGGGGTCGCCCACGCCGGCGATGTCTTATTGGTTTATTAATAATAGGTGGAAAAAGGTCGTAAGAACTCAGTTACTTTACTTCAGGAGTTTAAGGGTCTTTATCTTTATTACCTCTGATATAAGGTTTGATTTGCGTGTTTAGAAAAGATATAGGACCGTTGATAGTTTTTACAACTACTTTATGATTTTTTATACCTAATTTCTTATATAGGCCTTCCTATTTTCTCGTGTTCCGCCATATAAGAACACTATTTTATAACGGTAAAATAAACACATCGATTGTTAAAAAGCTGTTTCTTTTATTAAAAGCTTCATTAACCTGGCAGTATGCCGATTCTTTTCGTAATTCCCTCAAAGCTTTTCTATAGACTGTAATATGTTTCTTAATTCTTGCTTGAGGCAGAGATTCACTGGTTAGAAATAGGTTGGCACCAAAGACTAGGCGCGTTGGCACTAGACCATGAAGGCTTACGGTGTCATTTAAATACTTTACAGCCATTTATAAACGTGTTTCCACAGACGTAAAGCTTTAAATATCTAACGTAAAGATATTATACGCTCGGTGAAGTAGTAGTATACTATTTTTACCTTCCCAATACTCTAATGGGATTTCACGGGTACCTGTTTACACTTGATATCTATTATCTTTGCATCGTCCTAAAACTTTGCCGCCGCAAAGTTGATACTAATATCGTAAACGACGATGTTAAGTGGACTCAGGTAAGAGTCAATCCACCATATTCTTACTGTTTCACACATATTCTTTGCCTAATGGAACTTTATAAATTTAGCTTCATAACAAAAGGTTGTGGAGTTAAAGTTGTGAAAAACAGTTTCATTTTCCACGTAAAACACATTAATAAAGATCTTGTAGTTAAAGTCCTTATCGCCTTTTAATGAAAAGTTAAATCTCCACGTGGCTTTGATATACGTTTAATAGTAGTGACATAGCCTTTTATTAGTCTCTAAGGCAGAGTATTTCATATCATTATACCCTATAGACTTTAGGATTTGGTATAGCTGTTATGACCCAAGCACGTTGGCGGGTCAGAAAACAGACCAGCATGCAGCTGAGCTACCTAGAGCCTGAAGTTCAATACATCAGGCGGGGAACATCTCTCGGTGAGCTTCAGTGAGCACCGGTGAGCCTCAGTGAGTACCGGTGAGCCTTAGTGAGCACCGGTGAGCCTCAGTATTGAAGATGGTATGAAGGCTATAGGATATAAGGACATGGCTATCACCACATAAATAGTATTTCCTTCATAGATCTTCAGTTGTCAATCTAAGTTATTATTATACATATCTGAATAGCCTAACGGCTAATAATCATCTTACAGCACAAACAAACATCTTCTTAATATTGCACCTTTGTTACCTCTACTACCTTACTGCTAACATAAACCCTCTGACACCTTCTATTTACTCACGGGTATTTAGTGTGATCATTACAATAGCCTATTAATAACTATGCAGTTAAAACACCGGTGTAATTAATGTATTTCGAGCTTCGTTAGGTTCAATTACTTTGCTTTCAGGCCTCAAAGATGAAATTATATTTACCTCCTTTAAAAGGCGTGTGAAAACTTTTAGAAATTTTTAACTAGTTCATCTACGTTAACATTATCATTGACGCCGAGGGTTTTCATATCCTTTAAATAAAGTAGAAAAGGGGAAAGTTACTTAAAGATATAAAACGTAATCGCTTCTATAAAAACAATATCTTTAACTACCATTACCCTTAGTAACGATAGTTATTGGCCTAAACTAAATCCAACTTTGGCTTTACTCGCATCGTGACGATCAATCTCAGTAACTATAATATTTTTCCTTCATAGTGTCATTACTATAAATAGCCATCCGTTAAGTATCTTGCCACCATTTTCTCCGGTATAATACCTTAAAACATGTAGTCTGCGTAACTATCGTGGAAATCAAGAGTGTATAATGGGTTATGGGTTTGGTTAAGGTAAAGATAAGGGTTCTTACCTCCCAAATAGTATAGAAAAACATGGTTGGTTAGTTTTTGAGCCGGATTGGGAGCTGTATATTTATGCTACTTAGTTTGCTTCAAGGCATTAACGACGTTAATCGGATTATCTCTTTTTACGTTTAAGATTTAATATAAGTAATATTGTTTTGAAGTATTAAGGTACTAGGCGTTGAATATTTCTTTCTGGTTATTACGTTCGATTGAGGGACGACTAGTTAACTAGTAGCCAAACTTACCACAAATTCAATATCTTCTACCATTATTACAACGATAATGCTAGCAATTAACAATTTCGCCTAAGGTTTAACCTTATTAGCATCAACTTGACTATTGCCTCTAGTCTAAGATTATGTTAAATGGGATAAACCTTAGGCGTTATAGGCGCCTGTACTTACAGTCGACGTAGTTAACTACCGTAAGGTCTTTTTTGTCCACGTTAAAAAAAGTTGCCGACTTAGGAGTATATACTGAGCGAGTTTACTATACGAGCCATTAGGGTGGCAAGCGAGGAATGCAACTGGCTAAAAAAGCCTTCGCAAATCGCATTTGGGCTTTGTAAGGCGTATTTGAACTCGCTAACGCTTGTGATTATTACTCGTACCTATTAACGAAGTGTGGCTTCTCTAATGTGGGCTTTCCCTATTGCCTTTTAACACAATATAAACTTGTCAAGCATTTGATGAAGTACATCTATTGGAGTTTTCTCCTCTTTTTCTTTACTATTATTATTATTTATCTCGTGGTAGCCCTGTCTATATAGTGTTACTCCAAGTAAATTTCGTACTTGAAGTGGCTCTTTATACTATCTTCAATTTCGCGGAACGTGATTATTTGCATCAATAAGGTTGAGTAGTAGTCTTTTACGTATCCTGTGAGGATTTCGGGACACAGCAAGTAAAAACCAAAAGGGGAAACCACTATTGACTTGTAAGTATTTATAAATAACATTATCTTGATATTGAGGAGGTTATAGTGCTTTCCGTCGTACTTTTTTGTATTATTAAAAACTTTGGCATAGTCTGTTACAAGCTTGTAATTAATGTTAAAAATTTTAATAGGTTTTAGAGAAAGGTCTTGATAATCGTCCTAGTTGTAATTATTATTTTCTAGGTGTTTAAGCCTTAGGGCTTCCGAGTTACGGTGTTAAGGATAATTACTAGCAGCATAGTCCGAGGGATAAATTCCTGTAGTAGGACCTGTAATTGGTTCTCGCACGTAGAAAAATCTAAAAGGGGAAGATTTTTAAGGGGTTTAACGAGTGGATTATTAAGCGGTAATAGGTATTTGTGGATTTTGGAAAGCTTAATAATCTTAATTTCATTAATTAGTGGAGAATACCAACATTAATACCTCTTACTGCAATGGCTGCCGTCGCTTTACATATTCTTCCACCGATAACTGCGTACTACATGTTGTTACGTATGGGTATTAAACTACTAATCAAGTTAATAGGCTTTTTATCGCTAACGTATGAAGAGGCCTAAATTAACTGGAGGTAGGTTTAGGGTTCCCTAAAACGTATTTATAAGCGTTGAAAATCCTTGATATCTCTCTCTTTTTTCTGATGGTTTTAAGGATTAAGGTTTTAAAAGCATTTGTCAAGTGAGGTTACGTCGATGAACGGTTTTGAAAATTTGGTAAGAACCTTTTCTGGCACGTAAATCCCTCAGAGTTTAAGTTTAGCCCTGAATTTAGATTTAATTCTCTTTTGGATCTTCTTCTACATGTAAAGAGTCTAGTCGATGAAGATGTTACGAAAGTTTCGAACAATGCGGTTTCTGCGGTTGAATTCTTCACCACCGTCTTTCTTAGCGATGTAGTAGCCGATATATTTAACTAGGTGCCTTTCCGTTAAATTTTCATCGATATGATATCCTCACGGCTTTTATTGTAATGTTTTGTAAAAATATTTCCTAAAGCCCGAATTACCCCTTTCCTGGTGGGATTGGTAATATCTTCAAAATAAACGGCGTCGTTGGATATATTGACGTCTTTCAATTATGTAGGTCTTATAAGGCGAAGGACTAGATAATCCTAGGCATAAAAACTTGTTGTTTTAGCATGAAGTTGCGTGAAAACTTAGCGTTTTGGAGATTTGGAGTTTTCGCTTAAAGTAGAGAACTTAAAGATTAAAGTAACGTAGTGAGTAAAAGAAAGTGAAATATGGAAGATGTTTGGTGTAAAGGGTAAGGTTGGAGGTCGTTATTAGTGGTGGAGGGCGGAGTTGATTGTTATTTAAAGTAGTGACTTAGTCGTTTTTCTATAGTTTTAGCACACGCAGTAATATTAACTTAACCGTTTACCAACTTGCCGAACATTCAACTTCTAACAGTCAATCTCAACGTCTTTAAAAAGAATTAATATTTTTTTTTTTTTTTTTTTTTTTTTGGTTTTTGGTATTTTCGATAGAGATACCGTTGTGACTTCTGGTCTTTCGTAAAAACTGGCGTAACCAAAACGGTTTCCTTGCGTACTACCGTAGAGACTGACATAGTAGTAAGAGCCCTTCGCAAAAATCTTTCCTTTACTTTAACCGTCATTGTTTGACGTAAAGCGTAACCGGAAAGTAGCTTCTTCTTCTGATTATCTTATATGTGCTTAACCTAATAGCTAGGCAACACTAGTTAGTGTTGTTAGGACTTGGACGTTGTAACGTTGTCGATTCAATTGATCTTCGAAGTAACAGTAGTACTGCATAGTCAGATGGTGGATCTATTATTATTGGTTTGGCAGACCACTAGCCGGTCTACACTGTAATTTAGATGGCCAATTACTTGTCCCGTACCCTAGAGTGAAGTGTAGCATACTATACTCGACTTACACCCAATGAGGTAAGTCTCTACAAAACAATACACTCAACTTTCAGTACAGTCAACATTACTGTAAGTAAATTTGACCTACTGCACTGAATCTCATACTATTCCAACAGTATTATTAATAAATTCCTTTGAAATGGTGAGTTTAGCAGCGAAGTCCTAGACTATGCCGTTGACTTCTGTAAACAAAGCCTCCAAAACGTTAAAAAAAGTAGATTTTTTCGTAAGCTGCTAACATAATAGTTATAATCCGAACGCTAATAGCTTTCACCGCATTCAAATTACAATGATAGATGTAAAGTATAGCTATAAATGTATTAGGATTGTTAGTAACATAGTCACATTTTCAGCCGTAATAACTTGTTATGACGGTGTTTACGTAGCCTTGTTATTATTAAAAAAATAAAGGAAAAATAATATTTTTCAATGCCAATGAATTTCTGGTCTTTGCGTAACTTGCGTATTATCATAAATTTTTCTTCCGGATTCGTAATTCAATACCGCACAAAAAAAGTGGTCAATTAAAAGCTTATATTTAAGCCCTTAAGACTCATTAAATAAGTCGTTAATATTGTAATCAAAGTTAAAAAAAAATCCTAGTTTTTGTCGTTTCAGTCGTTTACGTAATCTCCTATAAGGTACAGTGTAATAACTACGTCATTTGTAACTTACTTCGATGAAACCTTTCTAAAAGGGTATTTTTCCGAAAAAGTAAGCGTATCAATAAGTTCAACTAATCGGATCATATTCGTTAACGCGTTTAATACATTGGTGTATCGTCATCTTCAATATAAAACGTGGTACTAAACAGATAAATTTCGCTTAATAACTTCTGTATATAAGTCATTGTTAAAAGTTTTATATTAAACCGTAATTTATTTTAATTTATATGTGAAAACTTTTTAAAACTGATTGTTAACTCGTATGTCGAGGAATAACTCGAGGGTTTAGGGTTTTGGGTTCGGTAAGTTGAAGGATAATAATATAACTTTAGGTTATAACCGGTAAAGAGTAGCTTAAACACTGGCGTAAAATAAATCCAAGTTTATGAATTAAGTGATCAAAGTTGAAGTTATCGTTTAAGGTATTCAGATTTTATTTTGAAACCTCGATGAAGAAGAATGGAAAAACACATACAAGGAAGCTTCTATGAAGCAGGGAGATAGTGTAACCCGTTCACGTAACGTGTGGGAGCGTGTTTCCATGTAGCTTCGAGTTGTTTCAGAGTATCGCAAGAATTTGAACAACTACTAGGGTTATATCCCTTGTAATACTAGCCACGCATTAGCCTGTAACACATTCCATATTATTATGTCCCCCACCCCTTTTCTTCTTCACTTAAAATACATAACGACACTTGACCTTAATGTTAACGTTAATGTCGACGAATTGGTTAAAAACGGCTAGAGTTTTCCCCTTATCTTTAAATTGGGGCACCTATAATTTCATATTGAAAGCGTAAATGTCGTAATGTGAGAACTAAAAAGCCAGTAATACAGAAATTATACCTCCTTTTCAAATATCTAATTATTAATAGGCAGTATAATATCCTAAAGTCTGTAAGGTATAAAGATGAGAAACATTTTTTTTAAAAGCTATAGAAAAGATTCATTACCAGTATCAACTACATACACAAGCCCTTCGAATTCTTTTAGTTTATACTAAAAGAAAACAATTTTTTTCATTGCGATTATATTATTAATGTATTCTACTTTGATTATTAGCCTTTTTGTTATATCGTTAAGTCCGTTACCATTTTTACTAAACCAATTTTGAAAAGTTCTGATCAACAAATGATAAGTGGGAAATACTAAGGATGCTATAGATAAAAAAATACTAACTTAGGCTTAATAAAGTCGTTGTCCCCGATACCAATACTAACTTTACAGCGGCAAAATTCTATAAATATTCTTAGAAAATCGGAATTCACTGTAGACCGGTGCCTACGCAGTAATATTAGAATATTATGAAGTTTAAAAGAGTATAATTACTACGTCACCGAATGTATAATATTATTACTTTAGAAATCAAAGGCTTAACAGATTTAAAAGAACGCGTTGAAATAGAGGTAAAAGGCCTAAATTATATTTTAGGTCCTAACTACCTTTTTTTAACGCTTCTGATCTTTTGACGTACACCTACGCCTGACGAGGCCATCTCTGCCATTAGTAAGTGCCTAAAAGCGAGCTATAACCTACATTAAAGCATTAAAGAAACTACGAAAGGAATCGGCACTCCGTTAAATCAATGACACCCTAACCACTAGAAACTACCTTATGATAATCGACGTACTTACTTTGCCCTTACAAAGTAAAGTTATCTTATAGTAGAACCAGGTAAATGTAAAAGCCTATATAAAATCTTAAGTATTGCTAACTTTAAAGTAGTTTTGAAACTACTAACATCCATAGTATGATTCGTACTACCTAAGTTAAACTTTACATTAGGGTAACAACGATAGAAAACTTTAAAGTAAGCGACTGAGCTAATACAAACCTCTTTCATCCGTTATTGATAAACGTATAAAATATTCAAGACGCGGATGAACCCCGGAAAAAAGGAATGTTAAAAGTAAAGAATATATATCAGGCCGTATTTATAATACTATGTAGGTAAGTAGAAAATCGAAAGAAACAAAAGACTTAGCATTAAGACTTCGAGTTTAAGATATTATTAAAACTTGCGTTAAACCGTTGAATGAAAGAGATAGAGAAGATAATAACGGCTTACTAATCCTAGTAGTTGTATAATTTTCATTGAAAGCAGATTTTAACTTCTAAAACCCAAATGGTACCAATTTAAGTCGAAAATTATGCACAAGATTAAAGGAAAAACCAAGGGGTGGTCGTACGAAACAGCATACGTAATCGCTCAAAAATAAGGTAAAAAAGATAAAGAATGAATCCTTACAAAATCTCCAACGGTTTAAAATATTAGCCAGCGTTTACTAGTCGCTTTGGAAGCAATTTTATTAAACCAGGACTAAATTCAAGTTTATGCTTAATAGCCAAGATATAATGTAAGTATACATGGACTTATCAACTGATCTACAATGGATCGTTTTATTAAATTTTCTTCAGAAATTGCGTGTCATATACTCACCGGGGACGTTAATACAATTTATCAAGCTACTTTATAGACTAACTAAATCAGGCATCCAGGAATTCTTCGTTTATTAATCTTAATTTAAGTCACGGATAAAAAGAAAGTCTTGAACATACAATTCGTATTTACTAATAACGTAATATAAGTAATTTTTCCCAAAAGGTATGTAAACTAACGATAGCCATTGCTTTCGAATCGTTAGGTTTGTTGTATTAATTCATTCAACAATTCATAACGTTAAGGTCTTAAATTACAAGCCGGTTACAAAATTCGTGATAGGCATCCAAGTTAACTTTAACGAATTCATAATTCGTATGTTTAGTGTTTATATGGGTCTTTTCTTTCGACAGAAAGGCTAAGGCTCTGACTTAATTATAATTAACAAGACTAACGTAGCTAAATCTTGGCGATAACTAAAATAACTTACCCGTAACAGCTATATCCCCACCTTATGTCAACCGGAAACTTTTACGATCTATTGATTACGGTATAAACCTAGTATTTAACAAATAATGACTTTAACCAGTTAAATAAAAAAGTTAAATGGTGGATACGAAACCTAAACCAAGGGATTAATATGGTTCAAATCGACTTCTTGAGGACGAATTTGATAATCTTTATAAATAGGTATTTTATAAATAATACCGAATTGTTTTTAAAAATCCGCATTCTAAAAACCTTTGTTAATAAAGAGAAGTGGGAGAAACAGTGCAATATTGTCGGTAACCTAATCTATTGAAACATTGTCAAATATAACTGGATTAAATGAGGCGTAGTGACTTGAAAGATGTACTGCATAATACCAAACGTTAATATAAATAAAATAATATAGGAAATACTTAATGTTATCACCTATCAAATAAAGATTCCTCTTGTTCCGGTAGTAATCTATACTGACTCGATGAGCCTATTATAATTCCTTTCGAAATTCTGAACTACCAACAAACAACGCCTAATAATAGACATAATGAAAATCAAAGAAATCTAAAAAGGTAGGTAAATCTAAAAGTTTTGGTAAATCAACGGGGAAAACAATTCTGGAAACGCTATAGTGAAAGTGACGCCAAATAATTCCATTGAATAGTTTATGCACAGTGATACTCTAACGATACATATCGAAGGCGACTTTAATAGGTCGCCTATCAGAAATAAATTATGTAACAGTTGTTAAGAATATGGTTCCATATGGGAAAATTTCCTGGCGACTAACGTTAGCAACTTTTTTAATTGAACGGGTAAACTAGAGATTTATAAAAGCCTATATGGAAAGCACTGGTTGTGACAACTAATAAAGTAGGATTTTGTAATCATCAGGGATTGAAAGGAAATTGAGGGTAATTAGGGTACTAATGGGAGCAATTTAATATAAAATTCAAATGGAATTATCATGGGTTTCTCTAGTTAATGAGGTTGTTATTTAACGGCTACCTAAAAGGATCATTCGACTATACTAGTGTGCGCCTATATACTAAAACGCTCGTGGTATTAAAAGAAAATAGTTGCAATGAATTAAGTAAACTTTACTTATAGATAGTTTGACTTTACTAACTTTAATTCAAGTTTATTATTCTGTATAAGATAACTGAATTGGTTTTAAGTGAAGTAAAATATGCGCCTACTTCACTATAGGTAATAGAACAAAAAATGAGCTATATAAAGTACTATGTAGACCGGCTATCGGTCCGCAAAACCTAGAACAATACGTCCACCACTTGACCACGAAATACTACTTTTAATTCGTCGAATCGAACCGACAACGTTGCAAAGTCTAAAGCCCTACCAACAATCGACAAAAAATGGCTGTTATAAAGAAATAATTAATGCTGATAATAGTAGAATATTTATGATACAACAGAAATTAGAAGCCATAAAATATTTTACTTTATATAAATGGTAGGCGAACGACGAGAAAACGAAGATTCTTTATAACTACCTCATTAAGTAGTGCAATAAAATTATTATTAACGCGAAAGAATTCGGAATTGAAACGGAGCTCGACCCCGGTTAACTTTTAAGCGTTTTGAAAAGCTACCAGAACGTTTCAAACCTCAGTTACGAATGATAATATAAGGAAATATAGAAAAATATAAATTATGATTTAAAATGAATTTTATGAAAGAATCGACTTTTATAATTGAAACTTTCTTGGGAGTGAAGGTCTTGTTAAAGCAGTTGGTAATTATTATTAAACAATGTAGGTTTTTTTTAAAAAAAAGAAAATGAAAAATAGATTCGTGAGAAAAGTTGTTTGGAAACTTATGTTAAAGTCTTTTAAAAATGAATAAAGGGATGATGACAAATTTTCTACAATATCTCGATTTACCGGTATGCCTACGAATATAAACATTATTTTTGAACGGTAAATGAAAATATATTATTTAACTTAAAAAAAAACTTTTCAAAGCAAGGCGATATCGAAATTATGGCCTAGTTGAATGGTATCAAGCCCATAAAACATAACTTTAATTCATGTCGTAACCAGAATTTTATGCGTGGAGACCTAAATACGGTTCCAAAAACATAAAATTTCATTATCGTTTACCGCACTTCTCCAAATAGACCTTGAAATATTTGGTTTTTCTTAGCGGGAAAATCCAAACGAAATTCGGGGTTATCTGTTTGTAATACACGAGTTAGCAGGAAATATATAAACTGAAAAGTAATAAAGACGTCTTAGCTATTTTATAGAATTTTAATTGCAGAAAGCTTATAGTGCCTATGAATGAATTCGCGGACAATGGTAAATCGTAAATAACACTAATTTAAGAACAGTAAGTAAATTTGTTCCGTGTGGCGAAAAAGCCGCCGTTTTTGGCTGAAAGATCGAATAATCAAGAAATATTGTTAAATATCATTCTATGATAGTAATCATATAATACGTTATATATAATCCGAATCTTTTCATATTGATAATTGCACGGAAATGAAGGAATCTGTGATCATCAACAAATTTTTATGTCGGAATTACACTTTATTATTATTAATTACTCCAAATTATCAGTATTTTGCAAAAAAGTAAACCGGTAGGCTTCCTTAGGGGAATCAGCGTTAGGTAATTTCCTAAAAAAAACTAAAAATTTCTCTCTATAAATTGGGGAATCGAATTCGATGGATGATAAACAATGATATGCGTATATTACCAGAGGAACTATTCTATATTCGTCACAATAGATGTGGAAAACAAATGATGCCCTTGTAACGTAATTAGCTTTCAAAATGTTTTTTTTTGTTAGAATTCTCTTGGAGCGAAATATTTTTCCCAAAAAAAGAAAACTATAATTTATCAATCGCAGCTTTTCCTCGAGACTAAATCAAAAAGTAACTTTTGTATAAGTTAATTGAATCGAAGGAACACGAATTCAAAGGTAATGATTGATAAACTGTGGATGAATATAGGCTATCCATAAAAGCTAAAGTACACTAAATACTCAAGTAGGAATTACTTAATTTCGAATAATTCAATTTGACAGATTTATATATACCTATATCCCAAAATAGATATTGAAGTTGCAAAACTTGGGTTTTCAAATGCTAAAGCCCTATTTGAATATATACAAGAAATATTTAAAGACTCAAAATGTATTTTAAACTTATTTATTTTTTTGGAATCATTGTTAAAGGTATCTTTTAAGTTAATCACTATATTGTTAAAATCAAAACTTCAATATTAACAAGTATGTATTGTGTTTTAACGATATAACTTCAAAAGGTGGTTAATACGCCGGAAATACCTAAAAAGGTGATTGATAAATTTTCAATATCCAAATCTAGTATCAAAGGCGGGTTTTTATTTGTCACCTATTATAAGTTAGTACATGGGTTGGTGGTACCTTAAGATTTTGCGCCGGCAATTTCCGTTCCTTTACAACGCTTTGGACTTATTTCTTTAGGTGATTAGGTTACCCTTTTTTCATGGCCAGTAATAGCTTTTTGGTAAAGGAATTTTACTTTTTCTATTTTCATCTAGGATAATAAAAAGTATCCGTGTTGGAATAGTATTATATGCAGTAGAGTAGGTCAACTCTACTTACTGTTAAGTTGACCGTACTGCAAGCGTATTGTGCGGAATTACCGAATTGAGTGTAAGTTGAGTGTAGTACGCTGCACTCTACTCTAGGGTCTGGGCCAAGTAATTGGCATTACAAATTATAGTGAGGACCGGCTAGCGGTCTGCCAAACCTAGAAAAATACATCCACTATCTGACCACGCAATACTACTGTTACTTCGACTAATTCAATCGACAAATTTGTAACGTTTAAGGTCAACAAATACTAATCGGGGTTTGCTATCCTATTAAGCTAAGCATAAATAAGCTAATTTTTTTAAAAAAAAAAACTACTTTCTGGTTGTTACTCTTCGTAGTTACGGTTGTTAGGGTGGAGGAAATATTTTTGTAATGTGCCATTATTATTATTACGTTAGTCCTTAAAAAAAGGAAAATTAAAAAGACTTTTTGGGTTACATCAGTCCTTAACGGCAATTTCGAAGTAAACGACGGTATCTTTACTTAAAAACACGAAAAAATCATATTAATCCTTTTTAAAAACCTTAAAATTAACTGTTAAAAGTTTTAAAGTTGAACAAGTTAGTAAACAGCTAAGTTAATACTATGAAGGGCGTTACTACTATAAAAAACGACTAAGTTTCACGTCTTACAACAAATAATTTTCACCTTTTACCTACAGGCTTTGGAAATAACCGTCATACAACCTAACTTTTTATACCAAATTTCTACCTATACTTTATTTTTTTGACTTCTCATATTACTCCGATCGTTCAACTCGCTAATTTAATTTAAAATACTAAGCCGCCGAAAAAAAGCAATTGAAACACGAAACTAGTTTTATTAAGTTTTACGACGATTATTTATAACCGTTAATTTTAACGAAAAATCAATCTAAAAATACTTTATCAACTTCGCTAAATATTTTATCGTTAAACTTATTATGAATCACGACCCAAATTGTATTCTTAATAAATGTTGTATGTTTTTTTATATGAAATAATTAATATATAGAAAACAATTTAACGAGTGGTTAAGTTAAAACTCCAGTCTGAATTAAAGAAATAAGGAATCTATATCTATATATAATGCATTATAATATATAATAAACCCTTTTAGACTGAAATTAATTTAACGAATACTCTGATGACCCATTACCTAAAGGAAATGTTAATAAAAAACCTTATCACCTTTATAAGCGATTAAAATAACTTTTAACTTACATTGGATTAAATGAAACCTTTATATACGCTAACGATAATAAATTTATTAACCTTGTTAGCAACTTGGTGTCCTTACGTAATAATAAGAAATGCGCTCTTAACGACAGTAAAAACGAAAAATGGCGGCAATTTCAGCGGCTAAAGGTAATTATATTAACGTTTTCTATTACTCAATTAAATGAAGTCATTAAAACTCTCAAAACTTCTTAAACATTTAACTATTTTAAACAATTTACAGGTTAAATATTGTCAAAGTCCTTTTTCTTCAAATTTACCTATGAATGAATACCCAATATAGGTCCTATTACAAGACTTTACCCCTCGGGATAAGCGACTGGTATCCACCTTTAACAATATACCTGGCAGTTTTTAAGGCTTTAACCACTAAAAAAACCCAATTAAGGCTAGGACTATTATCGCGACCTTTTTCCAAAACCTATTAAAATAGTTAATGTAAACTACAAGTTTATAATATATTTCATAAAAATATAGATTTATTTGAAAAAGGTATAATTGAAAGCCTTATATCGTCTTTGATTCTAAAAATATATATATTTCCCTTAAAAATTTATAAATTCAAGAGGTTTTCTGGTTCTAATTTTCACTTATTATTTCCCGAAATTCCTATCGGTTGCGCCAAGACCTACTAGCTAACGTTTTTGATTGAATTCATTACGTTTCTTAAAATTTATGATAATATTGAAATTATTTCAAATACAACATCTACCATACGTAATATCACAAAAGCTTGTCCACCACAAGGTAAATTATAATAATAGCAAAAAATAAAGAGAAAGACAAATAAACTTACTTAACTCAATGTTTAATCAGTTAATCTTATGTCAAAATGTAATGGGAAAAGTTTATATTGCCGAAGCTACAATTCATAAACAGTTATGGGTAACAATTACAGGCGTTAATAAATTAGAATAAACCTTATAACGCTTAAATACCACCTGACAACCTTTTGAATCAGTTACCCTTATCGTTTATTACCTTAATAGCTCTTACACCAAACTCGTTTAGTATATACTCCTAAGGTGATAACTTCTTCATCGAAGAAAAAAAAAACTTTATGATAAATAGCTATATCGACTGTAAATACAGGCGCTTATAACGGTTAAAATCTAGTTTATCGACCTTAACCTTAGAATAAAAGCAATAACTAGGTTGAAACTAATAAGATTTGAACGGATCCGTTACTCGTAAGTACTATCGTTATAATAGTAATAAAAGATATTAGATTTATAGTAAACCTAATTATTAATTAGCTCGTTACCCCTTTAACGAATATAATGCCCGAAAGGCAACATATTATGTTCAATACCTTACTATTTCACAACCAAATTACTTAAGTTAAATAGCAAACGATAAGGGCCACAAACCAATGAACATAGTAGCTAACACTCCAAAACTAATTAAATAACATAAAGATACTATTTCCGGTACGATCCAAAACCTAGCCAACCATGCCTTTTTATACCTTTTAGGGGGTAAAGAACTTCACCTTTACCCTATTTAAACTCTTAACCCTTTATACACCTTTAAACTCAGTGATTTTTAATAGGATTATACGTTTTAAGGTATTTGAGTAAAAATAAGGGCATAAGATATTTAACAAAAGGTTTCTCATAATAGGTAATATAAAAAAGGGAAAATATCAAAATATTTAAAATTAACTATTACGATATTAACAAGGCTTAAGTGAACTATAACACTCGTAACCAATCATTGTTACCCGTGATAACGGTAATCCAAACTATTAAAAAGCAATTATATTCCATATATTTTATTCTCCTGGTTCTTTTCGTTCTTCTATAGAAAATAGAAGGACTTTAAGCGTTAATATCGACGTTGAAGAAGTGGAATTGGTTAATAACAGCTAATGGTTTTTACATACTTTTAAGTAAAAGTACCTATAGTTTTATCTTTTATACCCGAAAGTAGTAATATTACAGTAGATAAATCCTTCAATAAGTCAATGACACAAGCTTCATAATTATCCAACTGTTAATAAGTTATATAACGTTTTAAAGTCCACAAGGTATAACGATATTGAATATTTGACCCTCCAAGCTATTAAAATACTTTTTTACCACTGCTCAACGCATGCTTAAGCTCTTTGGATATTTAAATTGAAATTGAAAAACGATAACTACTTAAACTACGAAATTTTGATTAATATATTTTACTTGATGAATGAGCCTATTCTTTACGTCATCGATTCTGCAACCGCTTCGCATGTGGAAAAGTTTCTAAAATCCTTTTCGACAAATGATAAATAATAAGTATTAAGGATATTGCAAATTAACACGTACCTTAGTTTAGCTAACGTTGTCATCTGCGACGCCGGTAGAAACCTTATAGCGGTAAAATTCCGGAAATTATGTAGATAATCGATATTTAATATAAACAGGTCCTTATAAAAGCACATTAAGGTATTAGAAAGGTTAAAATATCACCCGCCTTACTACGTCGAGCGTATAATATCCTTACGTTGGAAATTTAAATCTTTACAGATTCTTAGATATATCTTTAAATAGCATTTAAGGGCCTTAATGATATTATAGACCCGAATGACTTAATACACACTCTTTTAGTTTTTAAAGCATAAATACGCCTAACCCGTGAATCTCCGCTTTTAATAAGTACTTTCAAGCGTATTGCGGCCGGTAACAAAGCTTTAAGGGAATTCGAAAAATAATTGACACGCTGCCAGGTTAATAACGCCCTTAACACCAAAACTAACCCTTTAATAATCGATGTGTGTATTTCACCGTAATAAATTAAAGACCTTGTATAATAAGAGACAAATAAATAGGAGGGCAGGTATAAGATATGAAGTATTATAAACTTTAAAATAAAAGTTAAAAATGTTAACGGTTCTATATCCTTTCGAACTACTTAGATTAAACTCTAAATTGAAAATACAAAAGACAAAGCCCCTTAACCCCCTTAAGCTCAAAGACTGAGTCAAGACGAAATTTATCGACCCGTTATCGATAAGCCGATAAAATGCCGCCGACGCGGACGGGCCCGAGAAAAAGGAAAATTAAAGAGGAGAAATATATATTGAGACGGATTTATGATACTACTAAAGTAAGTCAAAAAGAGGCGGATAACAATAACTTGACATTAAAACTTCGAGTATAGGAGATTATTAAAACCTCCGACAGGCCTTTTAAGGAAAGTAACCTGGTCGAAATGAATGGCCTACTAACTGGAAAAGTTATATTAATCGTATAAAAAATCAACTTTAACCTTTCAAACGTAAATATTACGGCTTCTAAATGAAAAACTATTAACGAAGTTAAAGGCAAAATCACAAAACGACCTTGAAAAAAATTACGTTGAATTGCTTGAAAATATGGTAATAAAGGTAAAACGTAAATACTTACACAATCGCCAACGATATAAAAATGAATTAACGTCTAATATCAATTGTAACAACAAGCGTACGAACAGAGATTAAAAACAATTTTTCACTTAATAGTCGTAATATAACGTAAGTCTACACGAAATTAGTAACGGATTTATCACGGATTGTACTACTAAAATTACTATAAAAACTCCGTATTGTTTATCTTTCAAACACGGTAATACGCTAAATCAAGCGATTATACGAAAAAAATTAAATAAGTGTTAACTAGTTTCTAACCTACCAGTCCCACTTTGAATTACAGTTAATAATGAAATACTTAATGTACAATCCATACCTATTAATAACGTAAGAAAAAGACTTCGGCATAGTAAGTATACGAAATAACTATACCCTTTTCGTCGCAAAGACTGGCTTGATAAAATTAAAACAATAAAAGATTAAAAACTCCAATTTTCAAAATTCTTAACCAATAACATTGCTAATGGAAAACACTCAACTGGATTTTAATAAATCATTAATCCGTATACTTAGTATTAACGTCGACCTTAACTTTCTCCAAAAGATCTAAAGCGCTATTTTGTTCACATTTACTAATATGAATGAATCTAAGGTTTAATGGTACCTAAAATAAAGTATTCATGCTAGTTATGTTTTTATATTATGTTAACTGACCCCTATTTACGAAATATTCATTATGGCTCAATATATAACCTAACGGATGAAGACTTTAACCGGTTATACAGAAGGTTCGAATAGTAAATACGAATCTTAGACCACGAAATCAATATAATCATAATCGACTATTTAAAAGCCAAGTGAAAAATCTTTATAAATAGGTTCTTTCCCAATAACACTGACCAACATTGACAAATCGGCTTTCTGATAACCCTCGAAGATAATGACAGGAAAAAAGAACAATTTAACACTATCGGTAACTTAATTCACTAACCTTTCATCAAATATAAAAGTATTACAAGAAACGTGCTAACTTTAAATATTTACGGTATAATAACGGGTTTTGAAGTAGGTACAATAATATGGATAATCCTTAATATTATCACCATGCAGCTAAAGATTCCTCTTATCCCGAAAGTAATTTGTACCGATTCATGAATCCTTTTCTAATACCTTTTAAAACTCAGGACTATCAGTAAAAAACGCCAGATAAACGACTTAATAGCACTCCGCGAAACATACTAAAAATGTACTTAAGAAATTCGGATAAATCGATGGCCAAGATAACCCCACTAACGCCATAACGAAAACATCGAAGAATAAAGCTTTGGAAAGGTTTATATAAAACAATGAACTCACCATATGAATCGAAAGTTACGTTAATATACCTCCTGGAAAAAAATGATTACATAATAGCGGACAAACGTATACCGGCCAGCTAAAAGACTACTAAACTAATAACGGCGATCAATTGAAATGACACGGTTGAATTAAATGCTTACGAAGATTCATTACTCAAGAACCTTTTGTAGAAGTTAATAAACTCGAAACTCTAGGTAACGGATCAATTAAAGTCAAATATGGTCAATTTATATGCATTTAGGTGCAATTTGTATGGAAATTAACTGGAATTAACAGGGGTCTGGCCAATTTTCGTAAAATTCATTTAGTAGCAACCGGAAAGAAATTAGTTAACTACATTAGCGTACGCGTACAAACAAAATAGCCGCCAATGTTATAATAGTATTGTATACAATGTAGTAGGTCAACTATACTTACAGTAAAGTTAACCTTACTACAAGTGTATTTCTTTATGCGGATTTACTGCATTAGGTGTAAGTCGAGTGCAATATGTCGAGCTTCACTCTAGGGTAAGGGTTAAGAAATTGACCATGCAAATTACAGTACAGAATGGCTAGCAGTCTGTCAAACCTAGAATAATACATCCACCATCTGACCACGCAATACTACTGTTACTTAGACTAATAGAATCGACAACGTTGCAATGTCTAAGGCCTACTGACTTTTTGACTGTTATTCGAGATAGCTTCATTATAGTCTATAAATATTTCATTCTCGATACTTTTCTTTCTAGGGTATTTTAATTCTTTATAAATAAATATAATTTAGGGTTTTTTCCACCGACTTTTGGAAACTCGTTTTTTAGTATTTGGAGTATGTTCGCCTTAAATCTGTTAAGGACTAACTCCAAAAAAAATTTAAACTTGATATGATTTATTAAGAGTTTAATATAAAGAATTTACTGAAACTTTACATGCGGAAGTTGTACAAAAGGATTGCGTCCTTTCCAACTACGTTTTGGGTATGAAATAACAAAATACTGATATACTAGTTATGATTAAATAACATATTACCGATGTACGATTTATGTTGATCAGTATAACACGCTATTTTAAAGTTGTTATCGGTACGTTTAACTTCTGAAAATGATTTACAATTTAAAAGCGTCCCATTTTCGTACTTTTTGTGAGGGTTTCAACTTCAAATTTATATGAAATATGTGCGAAATGGTGTTAACATACAAGGTACTAAAGCAAATAACAGAGGTATATGAAGGGCTTTTATACCGGAATTATGTGTACGATCGGTTACATACCCTTTAAATTAATGTTTACTAACCGAGTTTGAAATTCGCCCAGGCTAGATATTGCGCATATGTATCTCGTTACACCTATAATCAGGTAACCTATGAACTTAATAGCTGATGGACAAAGTCTAACACATACAACCCCCCCCTCCCCTAGTCATAAAAAAAAAGTATATCGTATTAACGAATACAAATCGAGTACGTTATGTGAGATTTTATAAGCTATTATTATAATAATCTTACTTATGTCTCTATCCTTCCAACCGAAAATTCAATACGAACCATGTCCTCGTAAGGTACGAACCGGAAAAGAAACATATAACGTCATCATTTAATGATAAACACGCTTCATAAAATTTAAAATCAACTATTCATTTGTTGATTTTGAAATTCTAGCTTATTTAAACGGCCACTAAAGCTGTTAATAGTCATTTTAATTTGGCTTTCAATATTTTTTATTTAACTTTTATTCAACCTAATTTCTATCGTTTCATTTTAGGACCTGACGTGTGTTTACTATTTATTTCGGCTATGATATAAATTATATTATCTATTATCACTTTCGGAACCTACAGTGCCTTTAACATCCATTTATATATTACTTAGAATCCCCCATTCAACTGTCACTCATCTCTTTGATAAAGTTAGTATAAGTTACGCTGCCTCTAATATATTTGATACGAGAAACCCTTGCACGTACATTATACTGTTCATTTTCCTTGTAATATCGTAACCGTCAACATCTTCACGAAACCCTCTTGCATAATAGGTTACCTACTAATATCGAATGGTAATAGAAATAAGAAAGAACATGCCTTTACATAAGCCTAAAATACTTATATATTTTATATAATTCGCTCATTCAACTAAATAATACCTATGTTTTACGTCCCTATTCACACTTTTCCAAAATAAAGCGTTTACTGAAAAATCATAATAGAGAAAACCTCAAAAAATCATTTCGTAAAAACTCCGAATACTTATTAACGCCCTTTATATTATATTTGAAAAAAGTATTTATTTACCAGTTCTTTCGACCTATACGCTCCGATACATTATCTTGTCGCCGTTTGTAAAAACAACACACATATCTTGTTTCCAGCACGTAAATATAATAAAAACATAACGGGTTATAAATTCATTATAGCCTATCTCCTTTCGAAATCAGTAAATTAATTCGTCAGCATACGTAATATTGCGCATACTTAAGAAGTAACGACTATTACAACCGTAAAGAACCCGATGATATAATTTCTATACTTACTCCGACTCTTTTCCCGTTACTTCATCGCATAATATACCTTGGTTCCGATCTCCCACTGGTTTAACTATATACCCTTTCACACCGACGATTTCACCCATAATATATTTACTTTGACTTTTGTTGAAACGCTTTCCCAACTCATTTATACCCCTGTATCAACCCAATAAAGTAATGTTATAACCTCAACCCTATCAATTATAATTAACATTAGATACGGAAATTCAAATATAATAAATACCATCTAATATTTAAATGTTAAACCCTATTATATTTATATTTATTTTGGTCAATGACCTAACACAAGAATGGGCGCATCAGATTAATGAAGTTTATACTAATAACTACACAAAATCTAAACGCGTTGCACTAATATCAATGAATATATTACGGTTCCTTATAACACTCTTAAAAAAACGCTATTTCCGCTTAACCTAGCTCAATCCCTACTCATTGGCGTTCACCGACGACCCGGTCCGGATGAAAATAAGGTCTTTAAAACAACCCACCCTCCTGTTCCCCCAAAGAATCTATAATCAAGATATTTCATTAGTAAATTTCAATAAAAACCGTCGCTAGATCTAATTATTATCCAAAGAACCAGGCGTGATATACTTGGCTCTACTCATTATATGTTAACACAGCAATAAACGGAATTGGAAGGGGTTTTGGAGACTTCCACAATTCTTAGTTAGTAATAATAGTGTGCGCGACATAACAAAGAGTCGCCAGTGTTTGAATAGCAGTCTCCTTCTTATAATTATTGAGTTAATGCAGATACGTAGGAAATAAAACCGATATAAGTTTCGTAAAGTATACTTCAAGTAGGGAACAATCTTCTAAGCTGTTATGAATATACGAGTTGTGCTATTTTCGCTTCCAATTTATTTAAAGTCGTAATATATTGGTTATTTTCTATTTAACCTTTCTTAAAAACATAGAATGACAGGATAAACCCCCAATCTAATCCGATCGACGATCGTAAAAAATGAATACGGTAAATGTTTCAAATCTATATGATATATTCTTCAAATTATTTTTATATACCTTGAATATTATGAATCATATTATTCAAAACTGAAATAACATGGAAAGTAGATTTATAAAATCAAACAAATTCTGCGGGCTGTTATCAGTAGCTGGTAGGTATATTATAAAGTCGATTAATATGTTGAATTATTAACTCTTTGAAATACAAAAGGGTTAGAGAATACTTTATCGTAAGGTAAGATGAAGCTTCGTACCGTTATAATACCTATATATTCATTATAATCCCTGGATATTGGCCATCATTCCCGCCCGATAATAATATCGTTGGAGAGTTCGAATTACGACGTTTTTACTTAAAAAACATATAATAGGAGAATAGTAGGTTTATCAAAAGATCTTCATCATAAATAATTTCCTACTCGTTCATTAAAAACAGCGTAGATTTAGTAATTAAACTTGTTTTAAAGCGATTAATAAGAGTTAGCTCATCTTTTTATCGTTGTGAACTGCATAAAGATCTAAAAATTTCTTTTATTACCGTATCCTTAAGCGATTAGACGTAACTTCTTTTCTCGCTGCTTTGTTGTTTTACCTTTAACCTCGTATATGATTCTTAATTTTAAGATTGTATTTTTTGGTATAAAGCGGTTAAATTGAACTTGAAGTACGAATTATAGAACTTATCAAGTGAAAAGGCGGTAAACATCTACCTTATCGCTTTTATAACAAGGGTTTCTGGAGGTTTTTATCATATTTTACATTCAAAATTTTAACTCTAAGTCCTTATTATTCCTTCCTTCTCCATTTATTCATGTTGTATTATCAACGTGACCTGGTATGTATTCCCAATCCTTAAAGCTCCCCCTTTTTTGTAGTTGTGCACGCTGGCGGCTTTTTCTTAGCTTATCGATAACCGGTAGGAAAAGCTAGTATTATCTTATTAGATAGTCTTAAAGAATTTTATCTCCATCTTAACTCGTTCTAATATAATGATTAACCTAGGTAATAAAAAACATCGCGAAGCCATTATCAGTTTTAATAATTACTTTCGGATTACCGTGCTTAATATTTAAAATGGGCTATTGAATTTTCCCCAATCATATGACACAGGGAATGTACTTCGTAGTAGTAGGGCAATTACTTCAATCATTGTAGGATCATTTTTAGTATCTAGGGTATAGTTGAATTGATAACATGCTGATTTCGTCCATAAATCTATCAAAAATCTGCCGTAATCTATAGTTTCTGGTTACTTATTGATTTTGGGTATTTATTTGTTAGGCATAGGCACGATTTGAAGACTAGTAGTGTTAATACTAAGTAGTAAGGGTCTACAGTGCTATTCAAGCCCATTACCTCCATCTCAAAGCTTATCTCTTAGTTTGTAAACCATTCAATCTCCACTGTAAAAATATCTTACGCTTGGCGATGTAGTGCGTGTGCCTTTTCTATGTTTCTAATGCTTTAGTAATATTTAATAAAGACTTATTTACACGGAAATCCCATTTGTTGGTGTTTACATAATTGTCTTCTCTTGCCAAGTTGGTACTAATATATTGGATAACGATGTTAGGTAGGCTTAAAAATGTGTTAATTCCAATTATAGTTAATATTTTTTCACGAATCCTTCACTCATAGAGACTCTTAAAACTTGGCTTCTTGAAAAAAGGTTTCGAAGATGACAACAGGAAGTATAGGATTATTATTTAAGTAGAACACTTTAATAAAAATCTTGTTATTGAAGTTTTTATCTTTTTTTCATATGAATTCATTTTTTTGAGCGGTTTGGGTATAGGTTTGGCGATAATAACAAAATTTTCGGCAGGCTCTAGGAAGGAGTATTCCAAATATTTATACCCTATGGATTTCAGGACTTCGTATAACCTATTAATGGTTCGGTAGGGTAAAATATGGTATAGTTGACATATTGTTAATTTTATTGAATTTAATAACATTATTTACAAACATTAAGGGTAAAGTTACAAATACTTTTACTTAAAGTCGAGGGGAAACCTATAACCGTTTTTAATCAGCTTTTAGACATTGATATTAAAGTTAATATCAAAGAGTTTTATATTCTTTAAGTAAAAGTAAAAATTAAGCAGATATCAAAATTAGGAACGTAATTGATCTAATAATGGTCTGATTATCGTTGTCTCTAGTGATGGTAGTTATTTGCCTAGCCGAAGTAAACTTTGGCCTTATTATCATTTTAACGGTTAATTTCCATAATATTAGTACTTTCTTCCCGCAATTAAATGTTTTACAAATAGCCTTTTGTTAGTTATCACATTGCCTTTATGTCTAACATAATACTTCGAAACTTATGGTTCGTAAAACAAGTGTAAGGGTTCAAAGAATATAAAAGGTTAGGGCTTGGTCAAGGTTAAGATAAGGGTCTTTACTACTTATTGGGTACAAATAACACGTTTGAGCGAAGCTTTATCATAATTATTTTTTTGCTTGCGAAGTTATTGATACAGTTAAAGGAATTTTTTTTTTCGAGGTAATAAGGTATTAAACTTAATACATCGCTTTTTATTGGAAACAATTCATCGAATTTTGAATAAATTTAATATATTCTACCTTCATCCAAACGATTAGCATTACTGTCAATAGATGAGTATAGGTTTTACCCTTGTTGTTCACGTTAAAGTTATCAACTTGACTCCCAAGTTATTAGTCCAGATGTTAATCGAAAAGATCGCCCGTATTTATAGTAGACGTGGCATATAATTTCTCGGTCTTTTTCATTTATATTCCGAAAATCATAATATTAGAGATATATACCAAACTAGGATGATATATGGGCTATTAATTGGGTAAGCGAAGACTTTAATTACTTTAAAGATCTCTTTTTTGTGACATATAGACATTATAAAGCGTATTTAAACTCGTTAACTCCCATAATAACTGTTCGTACCTATTTGCGGAGCGTAGCTTCGCAAATATAAGCCTTTGATATTACTGAATTGTATAATATAAATTTCATTCAACATATTTATTAGTTTTCCTTCCTCTTTGTTCTTCTTTATTATTGATGTCTAACTAGCAGTAACCAAGTTTGTATAATATTATACGAAGTAAAATCTAATTTAAATTGAACTTTTCTACAGACGTCAATCGTTCGGAAAAAATTTGCTGCTGATAGAAAGATAAGGTAGTAATCATTGTGGTAATTTGTAAGGATTTCGAGGAATGATGAGTGAAAATTAGATAGAGGAACCTACATCCACTTATTAATATTCAAAAATGTTATCATTTTCGTTTAAAGGGGTTTGTAAAACTTTCCGTCATACTTTTCCAATTTTTTTCTGATTTTGTAGAGTTTTTTAAGAAGCTTTTAATCAATATTAACCATTCGAACTTGATTTAGGAAAATGTTGGGATAATAGTTCTAATCATTTTGTTTCCTGTTAGTTTAGTTCGCCAAATCTCCGACTTTTCGAATTCAAGGTAATTGTAAATTTCTTAACCCACATAGTTTAATCTGATAGTAAAACCTATATTAAGGTCAATTGCCCAACCAACAGATTCATATCCTATAGTAAAACCTATAGTAGGCTCGCATATATAGTTGTAACTACCGTGTAAAGCTTCGCTTTAAGGGACTTGAAGATTTGAGAGGAAAGGCTAATGGGTAGGGGAGACTTAGCTATAAAAAGGGTTTTGGTTAAATGAAATTTTTTGTTTAATTACCGCATAACGCTAACGTCAATTCCTTTTGCGCGTTAGCAACTCTTGCTTCACGCGCTCTACCGAAGCTAAAGCGTATTATTTGATATCGCGTGGAAGTATTGATGTAATGATCATACTAAATACCCGTGGGTATATAGAAGGTGTCAAAGGGTTTATGTTATCAAGAAGGTAGTAGAGGTGCTGAGTGAACAATATCGCAACCGTTCATATAATGATCAAAAGCCGTGAGGCTATTCAGATGTGTAGATTGAATACTTAGATTGACAACTGAGGAGCTTTTTGAAGAAATACTATCTGTGTGGTGATGACTTTGTCCATATATCCTATAGCCTTCATACCATCTTCAGTACTAGACCGCTGAAGTCGATGTTGCTTCCTTCGGTCCCAATGTTGTCGACTGGACTGTGAGCAGTCCTGTCGGTCCAAACCCTATCCCTGGATGCTTACATAAGAGAGATCCCCGGCTTGATTTGTTGGACATCAGGTTTCTGATAGCGTAGCGGACCGCTAGCCTATTCCATGACCTGCAGTTGTTCCTTGGGTTATAACAATTGAGTTGCCGAATAGATTAATAGGTTTCTTTTTGTTAGCGCATAGAAATGTTTTAATTAACTGGGGGTTAAATAGAGGTTCAATAGAACGCGTATAAGGGTATTGGGTGTTTTTAACATCCTTTTATTTGGGGTGTAGATTTTGAAAGCATTCATAAAGTTGGGCTAACTTTAAAATAGTTTATATCAGCCAAGGAACATTTTTCTTGAACAAGTAAGTTCCTCATTATTCAAATTCTTTCTTTAATAAGTAGTTCATACTCTGTTAAATATTTTTCCAAATTTTAATGGTCCAGTAGTTAAAATACTTACGATATTTCAGAAAAGTGCGATTTTCATGGTTAAGGTGTTCTCCGTTGTCTTAATCGATAATATAATAACCGATGAAGTTAGCCAAATGCTTTTTGATGAGGTCTTCTTCAATATTCCATATCTAACGGTCTATATCGTAATGATTGGTAAGGGCAAATCCTAAATCATTAATTGCCTTCATTAATTCCTGGGTAGATTCTATTTTGATGTTGTCTATTATAAGACTTGATAGGAGAGGGAATTGGTGATTATGCGTAAGTTTCGAAACATGGATTAAATAGCGTGACTTGATAATTTTTGGTATTTTCTCTTCAAATGGCAATATAAAAGTAAGAATTAATGCAAAAGCAACAAAAAAATAAAGTAAGGAAATAAATTTATGATGAGAACCAAGGTTATATATAGAGGGTAGAGTCGAAGGTTGTTTTTTATAGTTTTCTGGCGTGTGTCTTTATCGTTTTTATTTTGGTAGTACTTATAGTAGTACTTATTTAGTATGTAAACTTATCGGTTCGTGACTTTTAATGATTGGTTTCAACGCTTTCCCAAAATCGTCCGTAAATATTTCTAAGTGTTTTTGATAACAATACCGTCGCTCACTTCCGAATTTCCGTTGTGAACTTACCTAACCTAAAGGTCTTTTGTGTTTTTACACTGTTGTTGATGAACGCGGTACTAATAAAAGCTCTTCATATGAATCTGTTATATTCACTACACGTATTTCTTAGCTAAAGCGTAACTAGAAAGTATATTTTTCTTAACTTAGCTTCTTTATGTTTAGCGTTATAAGCCATAATTAGTGTTGGTAAAGTATTGGACTTTAGAATATTGTCGATTCGATTGATCAAAGTAACAGTAGTATTACGTATTCAAGTAGTTGATGTCTTGTTCTAGGTTTGATAGACCACTAGCCGGTCTACATAGTAATTTGTATATCCAATTGCTTGGCTTGTACCCTAGCATGAAGTGTGCTCATACTATACTTGTGTTTCAGCCAATAAGGTAGACCTACTAGCAATAAGCTCAATTTGCAGTCAATATAGTCAACTTTACTGTAAGAAAAGTGGACTTATTACACATCAATTACAACTACTCCAATACTTTGTTTATATTTTTAATACGACGAGTATAATTACTGAATTTCTCTGAATTCATTGGATCCCGCGTAATGAACGAAACACTTTTGTACCAAGATTAATATCAGAATTTATATTACTATCACTAACGGCTTTTTAAGATTTTGTAACGGAAATGCGTTTTTTTTATAGTCGATTTTAGAAGTTCAAGGGATTTTCATTCGACTCGGTAGCTTACCTTTATCTTTTGAATAGCTTTTAATTCAAAGTAAATTTACTTTCACTTTTATTGAATTTGTTAAACTTTCAATAGATATAGTTAATAAATATTATAATAGTATAAAAGAATAGTTTCCTTGTTAATGAATTTTTTGTTGTGTTCTCAACCTATATATAAAATTTGGTCAAGTTATTTACTATATGCATGAATCGGGGTTACATTTTTTATCATTTCAGTCTAGATAAAATCATAATAGATTTCGGTATCAAATTTGTGCTTACGTTATTGTTTACTTATAATATAACGTTATAGGAGATAAACTTTGGATAGAGTATGAAAAAGTGATTGACAATTTTTCGGAGTCAATATTTCCTTTGAGATAAGCGGATGACTATTATGTCTAGAATCGGGGTTTAACCCTGGCGTAAAAAGAACTTAATAGAATCGGTATCGCTAGCTTTTTTATTATATTCAGTAAAGTTTGAGGAGACTTAGTTGTTATTACAAGCTTTTCCGCCGTTTCCATTTAAGATATTAATAATAAGTTAGTACTGAAGTAGTTATTTTCCGTTAACAATAAGCTTCCAGATGCTTTTAAGGCATTCGCGTTCATATTCGATGAAAAGGTATGAGATGATTCGCATCCTGAGTGCACTGAATCATATGACGAAATAGACATTTAACATGATAATCATGATCGACTTTTAGAAGTTTTTTGGGGACTGTTATACGATGTATTACGAGAATAATTCTATATATTTTTGAAAAAGCTATCTGAGTTGTTCCATTTACGCTATATTCGTGTAAATAGCTGTTGAACTGATACGTTTGTAGTTTTTGTTCAGAACTCAAAATGTCGATTTTGTTTTTGTATCGATTACCGCAAGTTCAAAGTTGTTATAAAGATCTACAGTTATCACCTAATTTAATTCAAAGAAACATTTGCGAAAGTTTTACAAATTGAGTGGTTGAATAAATTTGAAAGGAAAGTCGTTTTTTCGATCTTTTGTATTCAAGATAGTGATGAGTTTAAAGTCGCGTTTTGTATACGTTTTGATTTTTCAAATGATTGGTTACCTCTTGCCTGTTTTTTGGTAAACTAGCAACCATTTAACGGTATATTAATAATTTGGTACCCCTGGATTTTAATGATTTTTGCTTTATTTATTTCTACTATACTTCATTGTATTCGATTCATACTTTAGATCATTATAAAGTTCAGTTGCAATAGGTATTACATGACATAAAGGTCCCGTATTTTAACTTCGATATATTTAATTAGATATTCGGCGTTGAAAAATTGAAGTATTTGTTATTCGTTATCAAATTGAAATTCGAAGTATATATAGACCTGGAGAGGTTGCTTGTTATCCAATAATAGGCGGATTTCACATTTTTATTAAGATTATAAGGGTTTTCTGAAATTGATCGACTTTTCACAGCGTTTTTTTTTTTGGAGTTACTTCGTATTTTCCTGCCTTCTAGCCGGTATTTTAATTTATTTCATTATAAATGGCATCATTTTCCGTTGGGGAGCCGAAGAAGTTGTTCTTGATCAGTTGAAACTTCTTCTATTCTTGTTGAAGTTACGGAATAATAAGATATTGTATATGAATTTATATTCAACCATTCCAGAATATAGGGAGGAAGAAATAGGTTTTGATGTATTATTCATTATATTTTCACAATCTGTACTGGTCGGTGCTCGTTTTTACTAGTATTTGAAAAGAAAAAACTGGTGTAGGTAACTGGATTCCAGCTAACTTATGCTCCATACTAGTACTTGTACCAGTGGTTATTCGTTCTTTGAGTGTATATTACTCTCTTCAGCTTAGTTCTTCTAATCCTTCTGAATTTCTCATCTTTTCGTGTTGTCACATATTCAGTACTTGTGGTTGAACCAAGTACTGACTAGCTCTATTATAGCTCTGTTGCAATGTGTAATGAGTGTGACTGTACCTGTTATATTTCAACAGTTCTTGAATTAATTGACGCTTCATAGGACCCTAACCGGGAAACTTTTTGAAAAGCCGAATATTTCGGTTAAGCTTCAAGAAGTTGTTTACGTTAACGGAATGATTATGGTATTTAACGACGAATGGAATCGTATATTTGTTATTGATCATTTAATGAATTTATCACGATATTTTCCATATGGAATTATTTAGGGTTAGAAGTTGTTTAAAGATATAAAAAGTAGAATTCTGGGTAACAATTGTTTCTTTACTATTCTTACGGATTATAAAAACTCAGAATACTTTATAACTAACTAACGAATTTCCAAGCGACAGGTTGATTAATTAGAACGATATTATCAATTCTTCTTAAAGCTAATCTATAATGAATGTTTTCATTATATACCACCCGATATAATATTTGGAAGATACTATGATGTTTTTAAATACCTTTTCGACCCCCACTTGTTAGGCCGGGAATCATAGCTTTTACGCTCTCAATAGGTATTTTGTAATCTACCCCCACGTATATACGCCTCTTAGTTTACTATCGCCGATGAAATATTTCCGGGAGGCATAAACTGTTTCATAATATTAGTTGTTACAATAGCTGTGGTGTTATTATTGCCTGGAGTACCATTTACGTTAGTTGATTATATGTAATAAATATAGAGACCAGAGTTTTTTGATCGATATTTGGGTTAATAAAAACAAAATATTGAATGTTTCTATTTCGGGATGATTAGTAAATAACGATGGTATCTTAGGGATTCGTAACCGTAATTGGATTTCTTCTTAAAAACCGCGTACTACAGCACTAATTTAAGAGATATATGATTCATTTTTTTAACAATATACCTAAGTCATAACCATATCATCGTGAATTTAATAAGATTTTTTTTTTATTGAGGCTATAATGATCGAATTAAGTTTTTTACCGAAATTACAATTCTTATAAGCGGATTATTTTTATAATACTATTAGAAAAGACATCTCAAACTCTTATTAGTTTACGAGCGGTCTTTCAATGTTTTTTTTTGGTTAATTTTAAAGTCCATTTACCTTCATAAAGATGTAATTTTCTGTGTTGCTACATATATAACGTACCATTCAATTAAAGGTATTGTTTTGGAATTAATGAAACCTATAAACTAATAATTTTATGTGAAGCGATTTTTAAACTTTTTTTTTGGAGATTTTACCGGTTTCCTATCGTTATTATTAATGATCAAAGTGTGAATGGAATCAGTTGATTTTTGAAACGCTATGAGAATTTAAAAGGGGTTAAAAAAAGTTTTAATACAGTATTTTATCTCATAACGAATATTATTACAAAAAGCCTTAATTAAGAGGTTTTATCATATGTATATTCCTTTATGATCTCAACCTAATGAAACTGAAGTCGCTAATTCACTGGTGAACAGATAGATAAAATAATAAAAGTACTTCTATAATCGGTATTAACACGTACTTTATAATATGAAACTACTATATTAACCCTATATAACCCATTCAAAGTTTACTTATTTTAGCCACCAAACTACGTTTAAAGCATAAAACCTTTATGAAATGTATTCAAAACGTTACGAAATTCGAATAGGTTACAATACTGGTTGAAAAAACATTGAATAACGGAAACCTATGAATATTATTACATACCCCCATAGATAGTATACATAGAGAAATTAGCAGTGCACTGTATTGCAGGTTGCACTCCTGAAGAGTGCACGATCACTTGTCACACTCCAGGCTACACTCTTGCAAAACGCAAAATGCTCCATGCATGGATTGGTCTGTAATGCCTATTCCAGACGGAACGGCAATACATGGATCTGTCTGGAATAGTTATACTAGACCGAATGGCAATATGTGGAGCGGTTTAAAGTAGTTCGCTTCGGGTAAGGATTTATAAACCCTTACCTATGGCGTACATCTTTAAATACTCTTTTGGTGTATTATCTTTATTACAACTTTAGCAATTGAAGAATCATTCTTTTAAATACCTTATTCTATGTAAATAGGCTTTAAAACCTACCGATAATAATTAGTAGCCGACTCGATCAACTATAAACAACCTAAAAAAAGATAAACCCAAGTTCAATACCTATAACGAGATATTATAATGGTCCCAACTATTTTCACTATAACACTTCATTTTTACAAAAAGTCTATACCAACGAATACAAAACATATTAATACAAAATTACTTCAAAAATAATAACTTTAATACGATACTATTAATTCTATATAGCGTTTGATTTATTTAAAGCCTCGGTACGCTATTATCAACCCTTGTTTGGCATTTTAACGTACCTAGGTACTTTTTAGGAAGCGTCCTATCACTTATCAGGCTATGTAAGCTAAAACCATCAAATTTCGAAACCTTTAGTTAAGATCTATCCGATTTTCGACATTTAAACCATTCCCTTAATTCAAAAGAGATTACAACACACCTATACGAACCGATCGCTTTAACCAGAGCAATTACTTATATAGTAATCAAACCAATCACTTTACCAAATTCGGTTATAATACACCAATTCAAAATGATTACCAAATACCGCATCATACAATGCACCTCCCTCCAATTATACCTCCTTTTTTTTCCTATTCGCCTTATACTTCCTTTACTCTATTCGGCTTTACGTATTCTTCTTACGTATTTTAAATTTGGTTCTTACTAAGTTTCATCTTTTCTAAATATTTTGTTAGCAGAACACTTCCAAGTGTTAAGATAACTCATTTAAAACGCTTAATTAATTTGTAATCACGTTTTATTTATCTTTTAAAATTCATTTACATTGGCAAGGGCTAGTAAACCCTATTCCAACACCTTTGATTTTTGATTTTTTAAAATTTGAAGCGTATTACCTAAATATTGAAATCCGAACGTACCCAAATTTTACTAGGGCGTAACGTTACCAACGTAAACCGTTTTAGTATACTAAAAACATACAAAATCCACCTTAAAACGCTTATAACTCTAGCTCTAAGACTAAAATCACTGAAATAGTCTAAGGCTAACTTCGAATTTCTACTCCAGAATACAGGAATTCAAAATGATATAGTATACGAAATCAATTTAGGTCTTTGGGATAACATTATTGATTCGATATTTAAGGAATTCGACCAATACACGGCAGATATATATATTTAAGCCGTTATATTTTCTTTCAAGAATAAAACGCCTGGGTATCCAACTTATTAAATATGTTTTATAAAAGCTTTTCGAATTCAACAGTAAAAGTATGGCAAATCGTAAATCATTACCATTTATAAAGCTTTAAAAATATAACTAATAATCAATGATATTGATATTATAAGAGGTAGTAATAGCTTTTTTCACAATAGCCTTATTCGATAAAGCATAACTCGTCGATCTACTAGACTGAAAACATAAAAATTTGTACTAAACAACATTTATAAAAAGGTGTTATTTTAAAAACAAAACAAACCAATGTTAGATCGATAAGGACAAGGCGTAAGACGACCTAGTCATATACCAATATTATAAACTCAAAATGAAAACCCCGAAGAGAAGAAACTGCCATAATCCTCTTTTGCCACGTAATTACAATATACCACTATCCAGACACACATTACGGAATAAAACCGATTACCAAACCATTCCCTGAATATTAAAAATAGCCTAATCGACTACGGAGGGAACGGTCGAAACACTAAAAACTACCCGATCGACTACGAAAGGATCGGCTAAAATACAAAAAACGACCCGATTAAGGAAATGAAAAACAGTGTAAAACGCTAATCCGTATCTTATGAATTAATTAAATTTGCCAGGTGTTAAGATAAGAATAATAACTATAACGGTAAAAAATACGACGTATATAATAATAAAATACGTATAATTCTTAATAGGTATAAAAAACTAGATAATAAGCTATCACAATTTCTTATTATTGTATCTGGCATATTTTTCAGATAAGTTAGGTAGTAGTAAATATAACACCTTATGTAAGTAATATATTTGTAAAGTGTTATAACCGCCTGAAGTTTGACTTTGATACTGAAATCAACTATAAACTGTGTAATAGGGATTAGACTGGTATAATTTGAATATTTGTGGAAAAATAATAGGGAATCGCCGATAAAAACCTACAGGAAACCATCTTCTCCTTATTAGCTAGATTATGAAAGTGCAAGGAAAGTTTGAGTCCAAAAGACAAAGGTAAAGAACAATTGATCTAAATAGTAATGAAAGCTTGTTGTAGAAACACGGATTTCGACTTTACTCTTTTTAAACCAGAAAGAGACCTAAAATCTTTGTGTATGGGCCTACAAACTTCGCTTAAAACCTCTTTACTCCTAAAAACGAGCTTTTGATTAGTATTTATAACTAATGAATCTAAAGAAGAAGGCCAAATTACTAAATTAAACCTCGCTAAAATAGTTTAAAACGTTTTGGACCGCAAATTTGTAGTCTATCTAACGCAAAACAAATACATAAAGAATAGGTACCAAGGAGAAAAATTCACCAATAAAAAACAGGAACGATCGTTTGGGGAAAAAAAAACGTACAAAAACCATAGATCATTTACGAAAAAATATACGAAGCCTTGTAGGTTTACAAAAACGGTGTATTGTTTATGGCAAAGTGGGTTGTTAGTTTACAAACTACCCTGCTTACGATTCAATTCGGATTGAACGACAATTTGAAGCCGATTTTAAATTCAAGGATGGAATTAAATTTAATGTTCCAATATATGTAGCCGAATGCGACGTATAAATAATGAATTCAACGCTTACCCTTACGAAAATATATTCTAAAAAAATACTTTAAGTTTAATGATTCTTACCTCTTAGCTTACGATAATAATAATGCCAAACACATTTTCCCCGATCTATAAAACTCCTCTTACATATATATTATAGGTCTAAACTACGTAAATGAAGTGTTGAACGTCTATATAACGTCGTAATTTACGAATTTTAATAAATACGAAAACAGGTTTCAAGGTATTATACCTAATATGAGCGTAACCAAAATTTCGATGGCTGCAAACCAGTAATGAGAAGAGTTTACGGTAAAGTTTGCAAAGCTTCGGCTTAATAAAGTAGTAAAATATCGAATTCTTTTATTTAATAAAGGCAAAACATCGTCGCTCGAACCGGATATTATAAATACACGTTTTAAACCTATTAACCTTTACGTAACATGCTTGAAAATACTATTTGTACTTTCACTTGCTAATATGAACAAATTAGGAATTAGTTACAGAATACGACTAATTGCTTCGTCCGCGTTTTAAATAATGTATTTGTACCGCTTCGACTTAAATTAAACTATTTTTAGTTTTTCCGAGAAAAACGTATGTTTAACGCTACTCATTTAATTTGACCGGAAATACAGACTTTATACCGACGATTAGGATACAAAATTATAAAATTTCATTTACGTTTTCTCCACGATATAGGCTATATAAATATAGGAAAAAACGTACTTATAGTTATTAATAAGTTCTGCTATAAATGTTAGCTCCATTTACAGGCCCTACGACGATTTAAGAACCGCCTTTCAAACGATATGAACCTTAATTACGAAATGATTATTAATATTAGATATTGAGATGATCAACCGGTCTTTTACGTCGTTAATGTAATAATAATATTCCAAGCCGCTCAATTTATACAAAACGCTTTTATTACAAATTTTTAGAACGTTTTAATTAACTGCTATTTCAAATTTCACCTTGGGCCTTTAAATTGTATTACGTACGACGCTGGTAGGTCTTTCCATTTTACTGAGTAACGTATAAAGATTTGGATTATCGACAACGAATGTAAACAAATCCTAGGAAAAGATTAATAAGGTATTGAGAAACGTAAGCAATACTTAATACGTTTTCACCTTACATTGCTTTCGGTTTTATCGTTCCGGAAAATACCCACCTGTTTACCTTCTTTCTTGTTTACTATAACCGTATATTATGTGATAATCTACTTTTGATTTGAAATGTTTTTACCTCGATTCCCGCCGGTACATACCGGAAAGCCGTTTATAATTTTGCACCGAATAGTTAAAATAATATCATGATATAAGCTATATGGTGCATAGGTAATATAACTTGCAAATTTTAAAATGTAACGAAATATATTGAATGACTAATAGTAAAATCCTTTTATATGCCCGCGTTGGATTTACTAGTTTCTCATTGGAACAAGTTAACCTAATTGACTACAAATAGCTTCGCTAATGTATCTGTATCGATCAAGTTATCCGGCTGTAAATTACCATGTTATGGTTTTTTTTTATTTGGCTTTAAACCCCGTTTTCACTGCACCGATCCTCGTTATTAGCTTTCATCGACATTTTCCAATACCCACCCTACTTAAATTTATACGCCTCTATCTGTTTCATTTAATATTCACCCAACTTTACATTAGCTGCCTTTATTAGCGTTGCTTAGGACCCATCCCACTTTACGATACCTGAACTCGCTGGCATCCTAGAATATCTGGAGAAAATTGTAACAAAGTATTTAATATTATCTTCGTTATCGTTCGGAGGATTAAGAAGACGATAAAGATATTTGATGAGTAGAATGAAGTATTGATTTCGTAAAAGTCGTTTTATGGAGGATATTCATCCGAAAAGAACCGGATAATATATACCTGGCCTTGTGTATCGTATTATTATATAATAATAATAATTTTTCGCCCCTCTTCATTGACATTGTTTTTTTCCCGAGGTGTAGGCGACTTATACGATATATGTTTACAATGAGTTTCTAGAATCGCCCTCGAAATACCAGATCGTTATAAAGCTGAAGGTCTCTTTACCAAGACTTGAATTTATTGAAGGTTATAATATATTAATAGTCTTGAATTTTTTTTTTCAGTTTCATTATTACCTCTTTTCTCCAATCATATATCATAATCATTGCATTCCCCTATTTTTGTCACTAAAGCGTCTTAAACGTTAATTTTTTCAAATAAACTCATTTCCATATAGTTCGCCATTAAAACTGGCTCCGGCTGTATGTCAGATAATGTTTACGCTGAGAAAAGGTTCGTAGCCGCGCTTTTAACCATATTGATTAGAAATATGGGGTATATATTTTGGTTACTTAAAATAATAGTTAAAGAGTTCGGAACGCTGATAGTAAAATGTTAATTATGTAACAATTGGAGTTTTTTATTAAAGTGATTAGTTTTAGTTTTACGTAGGTTGAACTAAATTTCATTGTTTTCATTATATCGTTTCCTCAAACGTCATGAATGGTCAACCACTTTTTTCATTTATTATATTTACATATATAATAACTGTTTAGGCTAATTTTAGGCCATCCTGTAAGTACATTGAAAGCTTATAGACTCCTTCCTTCAAATTTGTTAACGATTTTTTATCGGCGTTTATTTTAAAGATAAGGGACACTTCGAATCCATAAATTGGCAGATTCGCAAGAAACCTAGTAACTTTCAACTACAGGTCATTCCATGGAAACTGAAGAATGAAAAAAATATAACACGTAATGAAATTACGAAAAAGCGAAGATAATATACAAATAATTGTGGACTTCTTAACTAATCTTTTCGAAGTCACCATCTATTTGAAAGTGTTATATCGTTTGAAATAGTGATTCAACTTTTATTCAAAATATAAGCATTTTTGAGATTTTTTTACGTAATTGAAGTCTTCATATATAATACTAAATACTAGGAGTTTATAAAATCGTTAACATATATTGCGAAAGAGTTGGATGTACGCCTCGCGATGATAAATTACATTACCTCTACTAAGATGTACCAAGAAGTCGGTTTATGAAAGAAAATACCGTAGGTGGATATTGTCAGCCAGGAGGTAAATTATGAAATTCATGGAAATATAGAATTAACAACGATTTAAAATTAGTAGCAGTTAAAATTAACTTCGTCATAAAATACAACGACATCTAATATTGTTATATTATTTATATATTCGATAAAACTCAGGAATACGTTTCATTTTGCTTTCTTAATAGTAATCTTGTTTACGAATTCGAAATCAAATCGTTTTGCCCGGATAAACTATTATAAACGAGTCGTAAGTTTATTATTAAACTTCGTCGAGAATAGGTTAGAACTCGGTATATATAAACTATTATGATAAAGTAATATACCTTTAGGGTCAATATTATAATCCATAACTTATACCTAATGTTTGACCTTAACTGGAAAACGTTTTAATCCTTCAATTACCATGGATGATCGAATCGTATATAACAAGTCGTTTTTATATATTAATTTTACATTTCTTTCAAAACGCTTGTGCTGAAAATAAAATAACTATATAACGTTATTAAAGTTGGCATGGTAAACGCAGGATGAATCCAAAGTGATATTCTATACGACTATATTTCGGTATCTTTCGACATTATTAAAGTCGGTGGTATTAACGCGATACAAGCTCGAGGCAATATCGTAATCGCCGATGGCTCATGGTTTTTCGACTTCCTTTTTAAACGTTTCTTTTTTTTAATTGAGATTTACTATTACCAGGCAGTGACCACTATATGGCTAATATAGTGTGACCCTTAATAGTGTGAAAGTACTTACATATACCGGTGGAATGAATAGCAACCAGACGTTCTTACCTTATCCAGACAACCACTATACTATTCATTTCTCCGTTTTTAGGTTATACACTTTAACCTTGGTAAATAGACTACCCTTTTTCTTATATCATACTTATATGAATTGAAAATCGTATCCTCTACACTTATGGCTTATTTCCGAACTTTGCGCTATATATACTATTAAAGTCTTGCCGGAAGGGCCTTATATCAACTATATAATTCCCAGATTCTTAATGAAATCTTTTCCACCAACGAATATGGATGGAATTCGTAAAATTTTAGTTAGGTGGTTACGGCGAAGGATTATACGCACCAATAGGTACATTAAATACTATTTTTCAAACGTATATCTTCCTCATAAGAAAAATAGCCTTAAACTATAAAACTAAAATTAAGTTGAACCTGGAATAAGAAACCATACTTTACACAAGCCTTTCAAGTAAAGCTTTATGGTACCCTATAGTTTAAAGACCCGTAAAGACTTAAAAGCTGTAGTCTTAACCTAGCCGTATTGTGTGGCTATTTCAGTCATCGCTCGACGCCCATTTTCATCGAGGATAAAACAGCCTCAAAAGAGTAAAAAGTGTATAAACAAATATATTTTAGTTGAAAGCCCGTGGCGGTGATGGAGATTTACTTTATAACTTGATGACAAATAGTGTAAAATCCACGACTCGAGCCACCTTTTTGCAACCGACGACAAACATAAAGGGTGTACAAAAATCGTAAAAAAGAGAAATATTAAGTCGGTGGTGTTTCGTACAAAGTTTTTGAAGAATACCGAAAAAAAAACGAATTCAAAGTATAATTAAAAGCTCCACTAAACGAGCGGGGCACTAGATAGGGTAGTAACAACTTAAAAAAAAAAATGAAAAAAAAAATGATATATAGAGCCGTTAAATACGGGCGTTTATAATACAGGTCTTTCTTCAAGACCTTAAAGCGCAAAGGGAATTCAAGATAAGTTGTAGTACAAGTCTAAGTCTAAAGAGCCACGTTGGGACAAGTAACGAAAGATGGAATCGCTAGGTGTAAGGGCTGTTCTCTAGATAAATCGTTTCACAGGCGGTGCTCCGGGCCTATAAAGATCTCCATAGCTAAAACGGGGTCGCCAGAAAACATTGAAGTGGTAATAGAGCCGATTAGTGATATTGTGGTGGAATAAGGTGCATGGGAAGTGATAGTGTTAAAAGCGACTGGACCTAGATTTTTTTCTCGGAAGTGGGTAATATTAGGGTTTAAATTGTAGGCCCCCTACCTTCCTGAATAAGGTGGTCCGTGAGTCCATGCCAAGAAAGTTGATGTGAGGTCGATGATATTACAAACGTATATTAACGCGATGAAATAATTAAGTGTCCGCCTTATCAAATTTATCTGTATACCACAACGTAGTATACATTTTTGCGACATATAAGTTTATCGTTGTTATAACAGATATGGAAATGGAAATGGATTGAAAAAGCTGCGCGCAATGTTCCTGAACCTCAGGTATATTTTACAATTCACGGCTAAATTTATTGTTGGAAACGACTTGAGTTTTAGGTCTGTGACATAAGTGATATTGGTAAAACAAGAACAGTTTGGCTTATTATGTTTAACGTTCCGAAATTGAAAGACTGAAAAGATATTTGAATTGTTTATAAAATATTGAAAGGATAAATGTGACATAAATATTAAGGAACTTGAATAACGACGTTTTTAAATAATATACTATTATTGAAACCCATTTTTATTAAATCATATGAATATGTTCCGTGTCTAATAATTGTGTAAACTAATGAATTATTGGCTTGAATAAACCGTTTTTATACATTTAAAGAAAGTACAATTTCCATGTTATCACATAACAATCGGTTTGTACTATCGTTTGTTGGATTAGTTATTCATATATTAAAATCGGTGTTGTAATCAATATGTATTTTAACATTCCCAACGTATTTTTTCCTGATTCGTTTAAATTTATTTGGTTTTTGATTTCGTAAGTCGAATAAGGTCAATAGTCCATTCAAATAAGTTACTAATTGAATCTTGATGAAAATTGATGAAACATTAAACATTAAGAACCTTTCAAATAGTAAGTGAATACTAATATTCATGAATAGCCTAGAATTTTTATATGAACGGAATACCTACACCAACCGTTACGATATAACCAACGTATTTTACCCTTTTCACCGTAAAATTTCTTTTTTAAGGTAGAACGTCAACCTGGTATCGCGAAAACCCTTAAAAATTACCTGAATTTTAGTTACATAACTTAATTTCGTATACAGGAAAAAAAAAAAAAAAAAAAAAAAAACAGAAAGTCTTTTAGATAAGCCGAAATCAATATTTTTTAAATAGTTGTCATTATATAATGATTATGACGTCGAACGTTCGTCAATGTTTTGGTTAGCTTAAAAGAGGTAACTAATTATAAAAATAAGTTGAAACAAATGGAAAAATCTGGTTTTACGTAGTAGATGTATTGTTTTAGGTTTGGCAAACCGCTAACTGGTCTACACACTAAATTACATAGCTAATTGTTTGTTACATACCCTAGTATAATGTAGTCGCATACTGTAGTTGACTTACAGCCAATATAGCAGACTTTCAAGAAACTAAAAATTTAACTCACGGTTAGTATAGTTAACTTTAAGATAAATGAAGTTGACCTACTATGTTCTAATTGATACTATTTCAATACTAAAGGCTTTTTAGTTTGTGTGAATACGTTAGTATTGGTAACTAATCTTTTCCAATAGCTGTTAAATTGTTCCCTCGTTGATAGGCCTATCAAGATTCATATAAATTAATCTTCATATTTAAATTGCATCTATAAAAATTTCAATTAAATCTCATTGCCATCGATTTCCCTATGGCTTCTAGATTCTACTTTATCGATTCCTACAAAAAGTTCTTCATTTATAGGCCTGTACAAACTTTTTAACCATACCAATGAAACAAGTCGTTATCATTAATCTCTTGTTAGTCTTCCAGTTCGCTAGTATATTCCTAACTTTTACCACATGATTTGGCCTTACCAGACAGCTTATTAACGTAGCCCTCCATATGTATTATTAGCTCATTACTACTCACAAACCTTTTAATGGCCCTATTTTATTACGTCTTCATTATAAAGATAGTAGGATTTTTTTCCCGTTGATTTACCTGAACTCGTTTATTTTACAGCCTTCGTTAGCTTCGCGAAGTGTTATCACGTCGATTTTCACTCGAGTGTTTAATTTTTATATCAGGTTGGTTAAGATTAACCTTACCATATATACAATAATATTATGCTAGTTATTGACGAAGATTCCACGTTTTCTTTATTTATTACTAAATATATACTATCGCCAACTATGCTAACTCCGGGCCTTTATGTAAATGTATTAAAAACACGACGACTTTTTTTGTCGGATTATTTCACAATTTTATGTCTCAATTCACCCCAACGATAGATAGTATTTTCTATTTATCAACCAGTCGGTTTATATTAAACACAGCAACTGTTGACTTTGTAATATTTAATATAAACAAATAAATATGCCAATAAAATGCCCAATGGTATTGCAAAAAGGCGAGGAAGATTTATATATATTTTTGAACTCTTTAATTTACTTATTTGATGTTGTAATTTTTTGATAAATAGTATTACTTTCATAAAAGTTATTAGATGACTATTAGAAAATATAAATATGTTCCAAATTCACTTACCTAATTCAACATACCTATCATTAATAATAAAAACCGGAAATTCGATAAATCGTCGATATATATCCCAAAAGAGTTCCGCACATGTATTGGCGATTATGAACCATATAACTTCGAGTAGGAAAAACTTAAAAAGGAGGTTCCCCAAACATAATGAATAATAAAGGCCGCCGTTAATAACTGATAGTTTGATCACAAAGTGGACGGAAATATAGGACTTATACCAATTGAAAATAAGGAAGGGTTAAAAGACCCCCTATCTTAAGGGACGATGAGACTTTATACCATTATATAATATATATGTATGATATAGGAGTCAAATATTGATAATTATCCCTTTTTAATAATAATCCTGTTAGAAGACTAAGAACAAAACGTTTGTATCTAGATATTTTATAGCAAGACATTCGTAACATGATTATAAAATTCCGTTTGTTAATAACAATTAATTTGATAATTATATCCGGCTATGATAACGTAATAGACCCTTCAGATAGATTTTATAATTCGTAATTTATACCGATCATTTTACCTTAACCTGAAAACGTTTGACACCTTGAAAAACCATTAATAAACGAACTTTTTATAATAGATCATTTGTTATTTTTTGGTTTTAAAACTTAGCGAGGGTACCCAGCACTTAAAGAAGGTAATTCCTTGATTTTAACGAATTTAACGTATTGAACGCGGATTAGATCAGCGAGGATATTATAATTACCAATTTTCTGGTATTTTCCGCTATCAATAAGGTTGGCGACATGAATGCAGGCTAGATACAGGTCGATATCGTTAATACCGTCACCTCGCAATCTTTCAACTTTTTTTGGGGTATATATTATTGCGATTCGCTAGCCAGACTTCCATTTACACGAACTTATCCGTATATTCCGCGATAATATAAGCTACTATAATATATATATTGATTATTATTATATTTAATATGGTAATAGAAATGAGTCAAAAAACTCACGTACGGTGATTTTAAAATTCAGGGTTATTTTAAAATTTACCGGTTAATATTTTTGGGATGACGTTTTAGGTTTCAGGCTGATATCGAAAATTTCATTGGAAAAACGCATGATCTTCAGCTTATCGAGTTGAATATTCCGAGATCAAATGTAACGAAGAAAAATATTCCAATCCCTTATTAACCGATATATTAGTAAACGAAATCCAGAAGTTACATACTTTCGAAGATCACGCTTATAAGTAGGATACTACTACGTAAAACTCCCTATTTGTTTATAGTATAATTATGTTTCGCGTACGTCAATCGTACAGAATACAAAGTTACTAATTTTCACGACAAAAACCGTTTTAACGTTATTTCTGAGTAGTCTATTTTCACTTCTGTTCGCCGATTTAGATTTTAATTCACGAAAATCGAAGCCGTAAAAACGGTATTTTTCAACGTTTCAAATACATATTTCCCCGATTTGTTCAAGCTCAATGTATTTCGTATTTCGTTATTCAAATAGAATCATTAGTTAAATAGGAAATTCTACTAATGAATTTACGTTCAAAGTTCGCAAAATCTAAGAAACTTTGGATCTTTTCAATAATACGTAAAACTTTCCATTTACGTATTATCCGGAATTTGTCAGAATCAGCCAAAATATTTACGATAACTTTTACAATTAAAATGAAGTATTTTACCTTTTCAACTACGAAATTGTATTTTTGCCTTTCAAATTTAATTTCAGCCTAATATGGTGCAAACGACTTAAGATTTCGTGAACTTTCGTTATATAATCATATTTAATAACCATATTGTTTAAATAAGTCGTAATGATATTATTCAAAATATCAGCCTTTAAATGATTTGTTTAACCTTTGATTAACATAAAAGGGGCAATTCACTATTTAAAAATTAAAAACATATAAAAAAGGCCTTTTATCAGTTTTATCCGGGTATAATTCGAATACATTGAAAGGCTGTTCGGATATTCAACTTTGTAAATTATGTCAACTTCGACAATACGTGTAAGGTTTTCATAATTAAAGTTAAGATAACATGATCTTAATCGTTCGTTCTTTGAATACTCGCTAATCGATATAAAACTGTTATCACATCTAGACTTCGAAATTGATTATATTAATGTTGTAGTCGATGAGAAACTTACACGAATTCGACCCATATTTATTAACTTCATAACTTAAGGTTTAAATATAAAACCTTAATACCACAATACCAAGTTAAATAATCCTGATAATTGAATCAATAAAAATCCATATTAATTCGGTTTAATATAAACGTAATAGTCGAATTTTCCTCTATATAAGTGTATAGCCGTTGCATTTTCCCTATTAAATAAGTTGCGAAACTTTGTTAATTCGGGTAAAAGACGCTTTTAATTTTCCTCCGTTTTTACGATAACTGGTGCCGTCCATTACAAAATCCGAGTTATCTTATAAAAGGTTATAACGAAAGCTAATTATAACTAATCTCTTATGGGTCATACTCCTGGTTAAAATTAGATTACCAAACTAATAAAAATTGATTTTATAATGTTATATACATCACCTATTTCAAGGCGTATTAATAATATGTAGAAAGCTGATTCCCCTTAAGCAAAAATAATTAAACAATTATTATCGACTATTAATATGACTCGTTAATACCGTATATGAGGTATCCCAAAAATAATATCCCGCGTTTTTCCGGGATTTATATATATTAATGTCGAATTAATTCTATTTTAATTTTTACGTAAATCTTGGCTATTGAGGTATCACGTATATTTCTCCGTAATATTAATGTCGTGCCCTGATTGTAGTAGTGTTTTAATCAATCTTACTTTATCCTTAATCGTTTACTCAAAATCCTGTTCATGATATGAAAATAATTAAAGTTAAAATCCATTCAAAAAGATTCAAAGTAAGTATTATTTAAAAGTATGACAATGAAGATTAAATTCGGGTTATACCTATTTTATTTAAATTGATATCCTTTTTATTAGACTTTACAGTTACTCTGTAAAATCTGCGTTACTTTTAATTGAAATTGTATTTCAGAGTTTCGTTTTCACCGTTACCGTTCGTAGGAAATCTTTATCTACTTTAACTACTTCAATCGTATACATCTATGGTTAAATTAAAGCTGGACGAAATTCGTAACCACATGAATAGTAATAAATCGAATTACAACATAGGTAAAGCCTTGTAACTGGCCTAACCCGACGGTTTTTCGACATTATCCAGATCGCTTTATGTATTTAAATTCAATAGTATACCGAACGGGTTTATTGAAGTGATAAGTCATAATGATTATGAGAATTTAACGAAAATACCTCAAAGTTATAAACTCCCGTTATAATTATATTTATATGCAGCCGTTATACAAGTACATATTTCGACAATTTTCTATTTCAACGTTGTTTTAATATTTAAAACTTTCACTTGTCGGTAAGCTTGCGCTACTTCGCCAAAACCTCGAAATAATCGATGTGTTTAACGCTTGCTATAATAGATTTGTCGCGAATATATGTAAATACGCGAAAATACCGATAATTATACTCTACGGCCGAAGGCCACTCTAATTCGCCCACTTAAACTAATAATATTTTGAAGCTAATGGAAAATAAAGCACACAACTCTTTGTTGTTTATAAATAATATTTTTAGCTTAATCAAGGCTTCATCCGCGTAATAGAAGTGGTTAAATATAGTTTCAATATAATCGAGTAACCGATTATTGGTGTAAATACATTTATATACTCCGGCCTCGTAATATACCATAACCGTTTACTTTACTGTCAGTATATAATAATACTATACGTAAGGAAACTTGTATCGACCTTCCCTAACTCATATCTTATCTGCCTTGAATATAAATTCAATGGTTACATGAGTCGTCGCCTATCTAAAAGTAAATTAGTTGAATTATTGTTGGTTATATTGCTTTAAACTGCACTTAAACGTTGAAAACCTAACAATAATTACCTTTAAGTCGACTTCAAATTATTAAATCTTAGTTATAACCTACATAAAATTGTATATAGGGTTGAAACTAGAAGTTTATTAACAAGTCTATTATATCTGCTTTCCAGTATACATAATATGATCTTCAATATTCAATAAACAATAAATATCGGCCTGAACCGGCTCCAAAAAGGCAGAAGCTATGTTTATAAAGGTGAGGGACTAGGTATTCGCCGACGGCTTATCTTTCCCAATAACGATGAAGTATAATGTAAACTTATAAATTTTTTTTATCGATCTGTTCATTACAAGTAATATTTTCTTGAAGAAACAAAAAAAAAACTATAGTATGTGTTGGATAGCAGTTAAGTGCAGTACAGTCAAGTCAAGTTATCTTGCAGTAAAGTTGATTGTACGTACTTCAAATTAACTGCATTTTGTGAGATTTGAATACACTGTACTGCAAGTGCAGTGCAGTAGGTGCCCACCTCAAAATGGGGCACAGACCAAAGCGTAGGCTATACAAATTAGTGCGTAGACCGGCTAGTGGTCCGCCAAACTTAGAACTTACACACCTTAATCAAGAATATCAACGCAACACCAGTTACTTCGACCATAGTGATTCGAATCAACTACTTTGAAATGATAAAGTCCTACTAACACTAATCAGTGCTTATTAGGTTAATCATAAATTGGCTAAGTAGAAAAAAAAGCTATTTTCCGATTTTTTTTTCAATTTCGTAAGGTAAAGGGAAGAGTTTTACGAAAGTCTCTAAGGCTATGTCTGCTGTTTGCAGGTAGCTAAGAGGAAAACCCCTCAAGTGCGTCTGCTATTTAAAGGTTCTTGGAAGTGGCAACGGTAATTCTATTTTCGAAAATACTAGGAAATCTTTACAAATCTTTTTAAAGACGTTAAGATTGACTGTCAGAAGTCTTAAAGTCCGGCAAGTTGGCATACATTTAAGTTAATACTACTACGAGTTCTACAACTACAAGAAAAATGACTAAGTCTCCACGCTAAACAACCTACCACTAACAATAACCTCCGACCTTACCTCCTGCACCAAACCTTTGACTTCATTCACTATTTTCACTCTCCATACCCTTTTAATTGTCAAGTTCGGTGCTCTAAACGAAAACACCAAGTCTCGCTAAAAATACCATGTCGCGCGACTTCACGTTAAATCTCTAAGTCCATACGCCTACGAATCATTAGGTTTCCATGCCCCCAGATCTCCAAATCAACCATTAAAACTTACTCCAATTCTTTTTAATCTTCGTCTCGATAGTTTCAAAGCATGCAATATTCGACAACATCGACAACCCTTCCAAAAAAGAGGAAATCAAGGCTTTCAGAACCAATTTCGTCAAATACTTCGATAACGACCTCTAGATTAAGGAAGTTGATGAAGACTTTACCCCCGAGCATCTTACTAACTACGTCGGCCACTTTATCCTCGACGTCACTTATAATAATTAAGACATAAGCGCTAAAGCCTTTTTCGACTATGTTGAATTTTTTTAGGGATTGAAGTTTAGATATGTGAAAAAAGATAAAAAATTCGGTTAAATTCAAGTTAAGGGATAACCTACGTAAACGAGGGATTTTATTACCTTTAAAGGTCGGTAAAAACTGAAACCTTGTGAACGTACTCAACAAGTACGCTACGGATAAGAACCCAAAATAGACTCAGGAAAATAAGGGAAAAGGGATTGCTAGCGACAGTAATCCTTAACATCCATACACACGTTCACAAGAATCTATCCAAGCACAAATGAGCAAACTCGAGAAATCGATGGATTTACATCCCTTAAGTCCTCAAATCCACTAGTCAATTAAGCAGGAATCTCGCTGAACCCCTTGCTACTAAGAGGATTATCGCTAACCTTCCCACAATGGAAACCCTGAAGCCCACTTCCCCCACGATTTTCAGCACGTCCAGTTTCAGCAGCCAAATCAAGGAGAAACCGGCTTTACAAGAGAAGCTATTAGGGGTATAACCACTGGCTTTTTCCCTCCAAACTCGGCTAAACGTAACTATCCTGCTTACTAGTACTAGTAATAACCTTGGTTTTTTCTTCCGGTCAGGTAAAAAAGGTCCCTACAACCAATATATTACCCTTCCTCCTCGATGCGTCCCAATAAATAATACGAACTATACGGCAATTAGAACGTTTGTTAAGATTAACGAGGAAAAGAAAAATATAATGGTACGACTTATAACCTCCTCGACATCAAGTTACGCCTATTTTTTAATATCTACCGCTAAATAAGAGTTAAATTACCAGGATTTCACTCGCTATTCCCTAATATCCTTACCGATCAAATTAAGGATTATTACCTCTGATACCCAATAAATTATACATTTTCCTACGTGATCTACGGTGGTATAAAGGGTTACTTCGAATATGAGTTAAACCGTACCCAGTGTTATACGGACTGGAAAATTATGAAGTGGTCTTATATATTGTATTAAAAAACAGAGTCAGCAAGGAAAATAGACCTTTTAAATTAGATGATTAAGATGCTAATGCTTTTCCAATAAGCCATAAGGAATATGGGAGCTGGTGAAGACACTCTACGCCAACAGGTTCGGCAAGCAGTTACGGGCTACAAATAGTTCGAATACGGCCTCCAATACTCCGATGCCACCTGAAAAGGGTTTTTTTAGCCAACTACATTCCTCGCTACCGACCGTAACTAGTTAAGTCTCCGGCTCGACTGATATATACCTATAAGCTATGGAATTTAATAACGAAAAAAACCCTTCTTGTTTGTACTATATTAATCGATAGTATGGATAGCCTAGCCAATACGGCTAACGAAAGGTCCGTACTTCTACCCATAAAGGGAGATATTCCCTTTTTTCAAGGTGTTTCAATAGGCCAAACAATTTTATACCAAGCGCCAATAAATGGTAGATTTGCGGTAAGTAAGGCTATTGGTTAACACGCCACACTGCCGGCAAGCATGAAGCAAAATAGGTGATGTATTACACTCAGTTCCCCTCTACCTCCTACTGGGACTACACCAGGCAAGCCTTTTGAGTGAAGTGATTAGTGGAAATGAATGGCCTCCTATCATGGGGAGTTGTATACTTTTTACCGTTAACACAATTTAAAGGTCAAGACGTTACTATATTTAAGTTGAGGATAGTATACGAGATTGAGGGAAAAACCGCAAACCAGCCGTACGAAAAGTCACGGCTAATTTTCTCAAGATGCGGTGATAAAGGTAAGGATTAGATCCTTACTTAATAACCTACAATTCAAAAGATTAGCTAGCGTTTAATCGTCTTCATTGCTGCGAATTTGACTTCTAGCGTAAAAGGTTAGTTCACACTCAATAGCTATGTTATTACGCAAGCGTATACATAATCTGCTTCCGATCTTAAGTGGATTATATTGCTGAAACTACCACAAAAACTAAGGGACAAGTTTCCGGCGAGCATGATAATACACTATATCAAGAGCTTTTACAAACTGGATGAGGCTAAAGTTTATTGGTTTTTCATTTTCCAGGCGTACTTTAAAAATAGTTTAGGTATAAAGATTTCAATATTCGACTCATGTTTGTTAATCAGAAAAGGTAAAAACTTTAAAATCATGAGTATATAAACTGACGATACCCTTTTCCTCGGCAATAATAAGTTTGTAGCGGCGAAGTAGCGTGTTATTGAAAATTCAGGTCTTTGAAAGTGTAAACCAATTAAATCGTTTGATAAGGGCATACAACTTGGTTTTAACGGATCGTTAATCCGCATTTATAGTATTAAGGCTAAAAGCGTCAATTACATCAGCCTACGTTAAAAGAGGCAAGCTACGAGCCTGCTAATTATCGATAAAGCTGACGAGATATAGGCATAAAGATATGTGAAGTAGAAGGCTCGTACGGCCTATATCGTTACGCTGTGCGAACCAAAAGTATCGTACGATCTTTCCATTACGATACAGGTTAAAACCCCGTAAGACAAAAACTTTGACAAGTGAAATAAGAGGATTGAGTAGCAAATTGATTACGTGGAAAGAGGGATTATTATAGTCTTTTTAAATCTAACGAAAGCTAAGCTAATAATCTTTGCAGACCGGTTATTTTCCAAAAATATTAACCTTACATCGCAAATGGGCTTCCTAATAATGTTCATCAACGAGAATAGGTCTGAAAGGCAATTTACGATCACTGGGAACCTTATGCACTAGACATTTATTAAGTGTAAACGCGTGACCTGGAGTATACTAACCTCAGAAGTATACGGAATAATAATAGGATTTGACATCGGTATGGCAACTGACGGTACATTAAAGATTGTCACTAAACAATTAGGTCTCTTACCAATACCTATGGTGGTATATACCTACTTCTGGAGCCTATAAGAATACCTATCAAAACTAGGTATAACCAATGAAAAACGACTAATGATAGATATAATAACGTTAATGAAAATATAAGAATCCTGGGAAATTGATGAGTTCCAGTGAATTAAAGGCAAAGATAATCCTGCCGATTCCATAACAAAGGCTATGCCCAATGGCGCTTTGGAAAGGGTTGTGGACAGCAATACACTAACCATACGAATCGAGGGATACATAAATTGCCCGGCACGTAATATAAAGGAACAAGGTTTCCCTGGAAAATTGAAAGACCTTCAGGGTAATAGTGGTAATAGCAATAGTAACGATAACAGTATTTTAAACTACTGGCAAAAGGTACGCAAGTGAGGGCGTAACTAATCTGTGTAGGTCTGTGGCGAAAGACGTGTATACGAGATTTGAGGAACGAAGACCACAGAAGGGTGGAGAAAAGGGGCTACAAGAAGCCATAATTTAGGTTGTTTTCAGTACAGATTAATTGGAATTAATAGGGGTCTGACTTGTAGATTAAGGAGGAATTTCAAAGGTTGCCACTAATTGATGGCAGGCCACGCTAACGTGCAGGCACAAAACACAAAGCCGCTAGTATTGGAATAGCAGTAAAGTGCAGTACAGTTAAGTCAACTTAACTTGCAGTAAAGTTGATTATGCGTACTGCAAATTGACTACAGTTTGTGGGATTTGAATACACTGCACTACAAGTGCAATGCAGCAGGTGCCCACTTCAAAGTGGAGCACAAGCCAAAGCGTATGGCTATACAAATTAGTGTGTAGACCGGCTAGCGGTCTGCCAAACTTAGAACTTATACACCTTAATCAAGAATATCAACGCAACACCAGTTACTTCGACCACAGTTATTCGAATCAACTACGTTGCAACAATAAAGGCCCACCAATAGTATGTCATAATTTAATCTACGATTATATGCCAAATAAGTGCTAAATTAAATTTACTTTTAAAGTATAAACAAGATACTTAAAGAGGCTATAGTAGCCCTTAATATAAAGTTTATAGGCATGGTTACTACCCAGTCCATTACGATCCCTCGGAAGTGCCATATGCGGAACGCGTCTGAACTGGGCCCGGGCTGGGTACTGTGTATCTCGATACTTGTACAGTCACGTAACCTATAAACTCAATGGTCAATAGCTTGAGTCCATAAAAGTAGGCTTTACGAAGTGCTACTATATTGATTCTTATGTGTCCTTCGTCAGTGGTTTCGAGTTTTAAAAGATATTCGAATAGGATTTTCAAACAAGTACAGATTATCATCGTAATAGAAGAATCTTTTAGCTATTTAGTAATATAATTGAGTAATTTTTTAATATCATGCTTGTATACAAAACGGATGTCATATGAAAAACTTTCAAATCAGTGTATTTCATGCAATTATTAAGTATTCAATTATTGTTCAATAAATTAAGATTCAAATAATGTTAAACTAGTGTTTTCGCCAGATTTTATGAACTCAAGTTATGAAAAAGTTGATTTGTAACAATAAGATTGTACTATTCGTAAACGAACAATTTAAAACATTATTGATTTTGATTTTGATATGTTTATAAGAATAATATTAATCCTTAAATACAGGTTTTGTATTTGTTTTTGAAGGTTTTCAACCCATTAAATTTTTACTCCTTATATTTTATGTTTATATTGTATCTAAGAAACTATGAATGGTTTTTTAGTTAGTGTATGGTTACAATATAACTATGAAGGATATATTGCCATTAATACTGTTAAGCTGTAGTTGGGTAAATTTTGTCAATTATAGTTACGTTATAAATTTAGCTTTAGTATCGAAAATTAAATTAAGTATTATAATTAAGTATATGGATTAATGATTTGTCAAAGTAAAACTCATTAACTTTTACCAAAATTACGACCGGTTCATAATTTTTAAAAAAATTCTTTTATCTTCTCAACGTCATGAAATTAATCATTTAATTTAAAAAGGTGTAAGTAGTTTTCATATTTTATAAGTTTAATGCTTTCATGTTCATACCATATACGAATTCAATTCTCAAAATCATATGCCTTATTATTATTTAAAGTGCGATTATTAAAATAGATAGTAATTGTTATAGACTCAAACCATTGGCCATTGAGTCTATAGGTTAAGTGACTGTATACATAACGGAGTAAGCAGCAGCTGGTGTGGGCTCGATCTGGGTGCGAACTGTATACGGTCCGTGTACGGTACGTTTAAGATCATATTATAGGCTGGGCACTAGCTATGTCTATAGGTCTTATACGGTAGGCTACGGTAGCCTCTTCTAGTCTTTTACTGTATCTTAATAGTAAACTTAATTTAGCACCTACTTAGCTTACCATCTTTGGTTGAATTATAACATACTATGAAGGTTTTTTTCTTTCATTTTTTCCGAAAAATTATTACTTATAATGAATGAATTAATAGCAAAAATTAATAATTATACGTTACATTTGAACGCTATCTGAAAAAATGGGTCTGGGGTGAATACCTAATCCTCTACCCCCATAAATACACCTTCTGCCCTCTCAGGACCAACCTAAATCGATATTTTTCGTTTACAAAATACCGTAAACCACATCGCGTTGGTTCTATAACAATTACAATAGCCGGGGTAATATACTTTAACTATTAACCCTATATTCGACTTCATTTAAGTTATAGTTAAGATTTAGTAACTTGAATCCAAATTGGCCGCGATTTATATTAACTTTTCACCGGCTTAGGGTAAACGCAAGAGATATAACCAATCGTAACTCAACGAATTTAATTTTACGTAGGCGGTAACGCGTCAAACGATCGAATTTATACTAAATACGATTAAAATAAAAATTGAAAAGGTCTGCATACGTTTATTCACATATAGGATTATTATATGTCGGTGGAAAAGCAAGCGGTTATATTGTGTTACGAAGCCGAAGCATACAAAGTTATATAAAATATAAGTAAGTTTTCCGATTATATTAAGTATACATTTGGCGACCTTCATTAAGCGAATAAAAAATTAGTCGAATCCGAGGAATTAGTTCTAAGCCACCAAATTCTATAGGCATTATTTGTTATTAGGTTCGAGCTAATCTTAGTTTAAACGGGCGACCTAAATAAGCCCTCGGCCCTAAAATGTAATCACTTACAATCCATCATATCGTTACGTATTCATGACAAATCCATTAAAGTAAGAGTTATCCGGATAAATTATATCGTAGCACACAAAAAAGAACCGCGAATACCGACGAGTGAAATTTCTTAGATTTAAAGTAACGTTTTGATTGCTACTTAACGGGACCCATACAGGACTAACGTCCGTATAATGATATAATTATAATGCGGGTTTATGCCTTTTAAGTATTTTCGTCAAAAAGTCGTAGTAATCGCGATAAGTTATTTCGATACCGCGGTCTGTTATTTCACTAATCCCGTTCGACACACTTTTGGAACCAAAAACGTAAGGCGAAGTAGGCGACGGTAAAGTAACGTTAAGCTAGGCTCGTTACTGGGCGTTACGTATGTTGTAGTTTATCGGACCATTATCAATAGAGCTACGAATTCCGCCTAGCATTACCTCCTATACAGGTATATATGGTCCAAGTCAATAAGGTGAATAAAAGGTCCTTATGGACGGGAACGGAAGAAGCCAAACTTTTGGATACAAGCTTATTTAAAGATTTTATAGCCTTAACGGTGCAATGGAAAAATGAAATAAAAAGGAGTATAATTTGATTAAAATACATATAAACGAAAATATATTCCTTATCCTTATGCCTCCCAATAATACTTAATTTTTGAATATTGAAATTCATTTAAGCTTTAATTATTATATATTACAAACCAGGTTTAAATATAACGGCTGAGCATAAAAATAATTTAGCTATTATATTATCGAAATCTTGATACAATATTAGGGTTGTAGTATAATACACGTATTACCAAAATGGATAAGCTTTGAATAGATACTGATAAATTGTCGAAGTTAATGTTAAAATGGATCATTCCCTAAATAAATCGTTATATATGTTTTTGAATGCCTTGTATACAATATTAAAAGTTAACAATGTTAACAGAAGTCGTTCAATAGTCAATAATTAGAAAACCCTTATTATTAATACGGTAATGGTATGCCCTTAGTCGAAAGATATACAGGGCGTAATAGAGTTAATCTTTATTAGTTTAGTGAAAAGTTTTTACCGAGAGGTATAATATTCGAGGGATGAATACCGGTTAGCTTTTTCCATAAGCTTTTATGAAATAACGAGGATTTTATAAACGACAGCGACAACTATAATTAAAGAAAAGAAAGGATTAGTTACGTGTTTTACCAAGATTAACAATGTTTCGCGACCTATTCGATAATAATAAAGCTATAGCTTTATCCCTATATAGGGGGAAACTCGATTATCACATTTATATTGAACGGAACGTAAAAAAGTATTTATTAAAACGATTTAATAGGATATTTTATTCGATTTAACGAAATCAAGTTCCAAAATTTCGACGATATGTTACGAAGTTGGTAAATAAGTGTTGAATCCGGAAATTCATTATTAAATATGGTTACAACATAATAATTAAGGCCGGTTAAACATTACCCTACTTTTTCGAATACGTATCCGACTATAAAACAACTTTTATTGCAGCCTAATAAAACTTTATCTATTTGTTGTTATTATCCTTATTAAGTTCTAAATAGTATCAGCGTTACTAACGTTAAGGGCCCTATTCTAACTAACTTTGGATATTAGGTATCGCCGAGGTAAGGGGAAGATGAAAGGCGTAATGAGCGTTGTTAAACACCGATGAAGGAGGCTAGTAAGAGATAGGACGAGTGCGGAGCAACGACGAGGATAATAGATAACGCAAAAAGTAACAGACGTTAGGAGAAGCCGACGATAACAGATAATGTTAGGAGGGACAAGCGTTAAAAAAACCCGATGATAACAGCGACAAAGATATAAGGCGAAAAGCGGGATAAGGAAAGAGACCCTTTGAACGGGTTACCAAGGACAGCAATATATTTGTTTAGGTACGGACGATGCGGTCTGTCCAGGTAAGATCTTCCGTCTGTTCGCAGTCGACCCAATTCACTCGTTTTTCAACTAAGGTTATCAAATATGATACCGGTAAAATCAGGGGTCGTATAATTAGGCCCTAAATATTTTTCGCCACATTTTATAAGTTGTAATATATATTAGTTATAGAATACATAACTTACGTAACTATATAATTTTCATCACTTAATCCTAAATTACGAGAGGGTATACGGCGGTTATGAAAAGAAATTAGTCTGAAAACGTTACACATTGAAAAATAATCGGCTGAAAATATTTTATCTCGAGAAATAAGCGATACCGTAAAAGGTAAAGAGAAAATCTTAAAAAAGAACCGACATGGTAAAAAGGAGCGACGGGAACGTATAATTAAATGGGTAACGACTTGTACAGCCAGTACAGTAGGGATACCTTATACTGAAATAACATCACGATATCAGGTGAACTAATCAATCAACTCGAAAAAGGCGGAGGTTAAAATGGGTCGATAACCTGGGATATTTCCCAATCGCTTACGTGCAAAGAACAAAATATAATTTTTATTTTCAGCCGTAATAACCAATAAACGTAAAAACGAGCGTAAATCATACGAGGCAATAAATAAACTTCTTTCCTAAATTTACTACGAAAAGTGGTTAGATAACGGTCGGGTTTTTCGCAAAGTTAATCTGTCAACTAACCTCATTATAAAACTTTCGACACGTACCAAAACCTTACGCCCGATAGGTTCGAATACAAATAAAAAACCACTGAAGTTAATTGTGCGATTAATATATGACATATATGTGTCTTTAACTTGTACAAGGAGAAGTTCGCTTTTATCCTCGTTGTTACAGAGGACTAATATATCTTCTATATTACTAAAGGGCAATAAATTATAATTAATGATGAGGTATTGGCATATAATAACTTAATATACTTTATAGGGTCGCTTATTACCCCCATCACAACCGTCAGCGGTAACATAACCTAAACCAGGTCCATGATACACATCGGTTATAAAAATGAATTGAAATAATGAACTAAAAGATATTGGTGGGAAATAATAACCGGGATATAAAAGGTAAGAATAAAATAAACACGAAACAAGATAAATAGCAAAGTAAGGACGGAGTTATAGAAGGAAAAAAAAAGAAAACTTTAGAGGCTATAGAGGCGCCTATATTTATAAGTATTTACGTATGAGATTCGGCAAGAGCTACGTATTATACCAAGTATTACAAAACGCGTTAAAAGGTACGTTACACGGAACCGATGATGAAAAAGATACATTATACGACAAGCTAAAGGGGCGCTTTATACGACACCGGCAACCCAGTGTTAAATCAACTAATACGTTATACGGACCGTTAAAGGGCGCGTTATACGTCGCCGGCTACATATGGTAATACCAGCAAAAAAATTATACGACGCGTTAAAGAATACGTTATAGAGTACCAGAGATAAAAAGGATGTATTATACGGTAAGCTAAAAGGCGCGTTATGCGATACCGGTGGTCTAGAGTTCAATCAGCTAATACGTTATACGGCCCATTAAGGGGCTCATTATTCGAGGCCGACGGCCTGAGGTTAAAACGGCCCATACGTTATACGACGCGTTAAAGATTACGTTATCGGCTCGCGTATAACATTTATACTAGGTGAGTAAAATCCGCGCCCCGAATTTAACCAACAGAACGCCGCAGACTTTACAACATCTGGAAAAAAGGTAGGAATATCATAAAGTTAGACCATTAGCCATTACGCTTATAGGTTACAAAACTATATATGTAATGTGATAGGCAATACCCGGTCCAGGTCTGGTGCGGGTGCGAACTGGGCACAGTCTGTGCACGGCACGTATAAGGGCACGTGACGGGCTAGGTACTAGTCATTCCTATAGGTTCTGCACAGTGGGACATGGTAACTCTTCTAGTCTTCCACTGTACCTCAATAGTAAACTTCATTTAGCACCTACTTGACTTACCATCATAGGTTGTACCATAACAGTAATGTGTACTTATTTTAACGAACTCATATAATGATTTGATATATTATTATACAACTCATGAAAGCTATATAATATGTAGTATTTTTGGTTGTTTTATTTATACAACCTTTTTTCATAAGTTTTTTTTAATTACGTATGCGTTTAAGTTGTATCGTGGTTTAAAATGTGGATTTCCGTTTTGTTTTAGTTTGCAGACATTTTTCGGAAGTAATTTTTAAAGGTTTGTTCATCTTTGAATTTATTGCTCATTAGGTACGAGTTTATTGTTTGTTTTTTTTACTGTATTTTTAAGAGATTAAATTTGATTTTTTTTCGTACGGCCGTCCAATATCTTTCCCTTTTACCTCGTATTTAATTTTCGATTCCAATCACATAATATTAGGGTTTTGGAGATTTACGTCAACGTTCAATACGAATTATATAATTTATCGATATTTTAATTCGTTAATTTATACTTTATAATTTATAGAAATAATTATTGAAAAGTATGATAATGCTTTATTTTCAGATCATTATGGCTTAATTTTAATAATACTTTTTTATTCACCCTAGTATTACTGTAAATACTGCTTGATATTTATTCATTGGTTTCAAAGTTATATCTATGCATCGTTTATGTCCGTTATAATTTATTAAGTCGTATATAACTAGAGGCGTAGGGTCTTCTTTTGGGTTTTTTGATTTACTTAAAGGTTGTAATCGTTAAATTTCGTCGTTTGAATCTATACAGTAACATGGGTTATATGAATCATCGCGGGTAAATAAATAGTTTTCAAAATTGAATTAAGCTTTACAATACTATAGATTTTATATATAAGATTTGATTTTCCCGTATTTCTATATAGAATGATTTGACTTTTTAACAACAAACAAAATACTTTGATTTTACTAAGGTCGTTTTCGGTATTAAAGATGTTATTAATGTAACTTCGTACCGATTCCTTTTCCAATCCTTTTCATAGTTTTCTGTAGATTATTTCTCTTTTTTATATATTGATAATAGTAAGGATCCATTCCTTAAGCGTAAATACTTTTAAAAATTCATAGGGTCAATAGTGTATCATAAGTGATTTTGGTATTGATTAGGGCTTTTACTGCTTTTGAATAGTGTCACATTTAACGTGTCAATCTTTAAATCTCTAACGTAAAGATATCGTATATAAGACGGACTAACTCGTATACGTTTGCAATTTTCCAATATTTAAATGGCCCCAAATAAGAATTTATTTACATTGAATTCTTATTACATTTGTAGTAGCCTCAGATTAAATTATTTTACAATTGATATTGGTATCATAAACAATAAAATTATGTGGGATTAAGTATATGCCAATTTATAGAATTTTTCACATCATATACGTATCTTTCGCCAATAGGAACCCCAAAAAGTTTACTTTATAGAAAGAGTTCATTGAGTCAATAACGTAAACAATAGGCTTATAATCAAAATCGAACATATTAATAAAGATCTTTTACTCAAACTCATTGTTGTCTTTTGATGTAAACTTGAATGTTCAATGGTTTTAGGTATAGGTTTGGCAATAGTAAGGAAGCTTTCAAATAGATTTGAAAGTGAAATATTCTGTATTTTCATTTCCTGTAAGCTTATGAACTATATATAACCTGTCCATGGTTGGGAAATTCCAACGCCAGTATTATAAATGTATTTTTAACTTTGTGAAATGGAATATCGTTATCCATAGGTTATCAAAGTAAAAATTTAAATATATTTACTTCAACGCTAAATGAAACATTCGGCCGGTTTTAACGAGTCTGTTAATATTAACATTAACGTCGACGTCGAAGGTTTTGGTCCCTTGAAATAAATGAGAAAAAGGGGTAAGTAAGCTCAAAAGATAAAGCGTAATAGATCTGTTAATACGTTAAACGAACGCAATGTTTGGTAACGATAGCTTTTTATCAAGACCGAGTTTAAAGTTTATCTTTACCTGAATTTTTCTAATTAATTCTTCGTCGTAATTATGTTTTCTCTTGATAATATTATATACCGCAAGTAATTTTTATAAAGTACCTTATTATCTTCATATTCAGTGGATAACATTTAAATACTACATTCGCGTAACGAATACGAAAATTAAAGGTATGTCATAGGTCAAGGATTTAATTAGGGTAAAGGTAGGGGTTTTCGTAACTTAAACCGCCTTAAAAGACGTAATTAGATTGTTATTTTCCAGGTTTATGCTCAACTTTCTTTATTATGTGAGTTATTTAAAAAAAAACCAATGACCATTGGAATTTTTTATATTTATATTTTTTAATATCATTCAATAAATTTCAATTAATGGTAATAAGGTATTGAGAGAAATATTATACGTATTATGTATTACGTTTTACAGGGGGGTGTCGGAATTAATTATCGCAGGATCTATCACAAGTTTCATATTTTTCACTATCATTACGACCATAGTTTTTTTTTATTCTTAAGCCTGTTTAACCTTCGTCATTATCAACGTCAGTATGTTTATAGGTTTTAATTCGAAAGTTAATACCGGATTTTAAAAATTCAGATTTATCGAACTTACAATCAATATATTATATTAATGTGGAGGCTTTTCTTTTTTCATCGTGAAATTTATCAACTTTGACGTATTTATTGAATAAATTTGATATATATTGGAATAGTTTTCTATTCAATGCAATAACTCTACTTTACTTATAGTAAAGTTGACTATACTGACTGCAAGTTGAGTGTATTGTTCTGTGTAAGCTTACTGTATTGGTTATAGGTTGAGTACGGTAGGAAACACTTTAAACTAGGGAATAGACCAAGTAATTGACTATACAAATAATTATGTAGACTGGCTAGCGGCTTGCCAAACCTCGAAGAATACATCTACCACTTCACTACGAAATACTACTTTTTTTTCGACTGATCGAATCGATATCGTTGTAATGTCTAAAGCCTTACCAACACTGATCAGTGCTTATTATGTTAAACACAGATAAGCTAAGTAAAAAAAGAAGCTATTTTCCGGTTACTCTCTTCAGCAACAAACAGTCGCTAGGCTAGGAGAAAAATTCTTGCTAAAGGCCTTGATTAGTACTGCGCCAGTCCATAACAGAATGAAAAGAGAGATGATTTTTAGGTAAAGCTAGTCCACAACGGCAATTTTGAAGTAAACGATGGTATCTCTTTTGAAAACATCAATAAATATTCATTAAATCTTGCTTGAAGACGTTAATATTGACCATCAGGAACCTCAAAGTTCGGCAAGTTAGCAAAAGTCAAAGTCATTACTACTGTAGGTTCTGCTACAGCAAAAACGAATAAGTCACACGGCTTACAACTTTCGACCTTCGCCGTTTAACAAACGTAATCAAAGACCTTCGACCTTACTCTTTACATTAGACCTTTACCCCTACTTTACTTTTTTCCACTTCCCCTACGTTGATTTAATCGTTAAGATTGCTGCTTTAAGTGAAAACATTAAGAATTACCAAGTCGTTCTGAGAAAACCACGTCGCGCAATTCAACGCCAATTTCACAAGTTTCCACGCGACTACCTGCCAAAACACCAAGTCCCTTTGCCTAAAGATTACTCAGTCTCTCGCCCTACTCACTCTACACATCTTACATAAGTCAGAACCTTGAGATATCTACCGCCTACGTTTACTTTGAAGCCATTACCTACCATGTAAGGAAAGAAGCAATGAACGCCTTCAGAACTGCCGTTATTAAATATTACGATAAATATCTTTTGGTGTAAGATATTGACAAAGATTTAGCGTAAAAGTACCTCACTAACTTCGTTATATACTTTATATATAAGTTCAATAACAGTTAAGACTCTAACTGTTCCTTCTATAAATATCGCGATTTCTTCAACAATTGGACTATTAATATGTCAAAGGCAATTTAAAAATTCTTTAAGTCGGGGCTTAAGTTATAGATAGAGAAACGAGGTATTCATGTTTAAGTATAAGGCACTATAAGGCTAGCGTAAGTCTTTTTTTACTTATTCAAAGATAAACATTTTTTTCAAGACCTACTTCCTAAGGGAATAGGTATTAAAAAACCTTAACGTCTCTATATACTTTCTTAGAGACCGCTTCTTTACCTTGAACCAAGTCAAGCCTTTTTATATTTTAGTGATGAAAAACCTGTTAACTTGCTCGGTAGATCAACGGCTTCATATGATAACACAGAATACGTTTTCAGCAGTCGCAGAGAACGTGAGGTAACGGCTGCCTATGAGACTCGCGAAATAGTTGTTAACATTTTATACCAGTTCATTCAATAAGATCGTGAAGTTCCTTAAATCATTGACGTAACTATCGCCTCCTAGTACTTGAATCAATAAGCCTGTTAAAAACCTTTTTACGAAACGTTTGCCTACATGCAAAAAACTATTACAGGCCCTATTACAGAACTTTATGCCTCGGATTAAACGACTAATAATTACCCTTATCACTAAGATTCGCAAGCTCTAAAGCTTAAATAATAAGAAAATACCACTAATAAATATTGCGATGACTATTTTGACCTACCCCTAAAACCTATTAGGATTGTTAACATCAACTACATGATTTTTAAGGATTTCGTTAATATCTGAAACAATGTCGATAAATATAATAGGAAGCCTTAAAATATACTCGAAATAAAGATAGTACCCTTTTTAAATATCTATAGGTGGATGGGGGTTACATTTTTTTTTCTCGAAATACTTTTAAGGCAATTTAAGGACGACTACATAACTTTTCTCACCCGAACAACCACCTCTCGTGAAATCTACGATAATATAAAAAACTACTTCAAATACAACGTCCACCTTACCTAATATCATATAAACTGAGGTATCATGCAGTGGACCACAATAACAGCAAAGAAGAAAAAGAAATAAAGACCAATAGAAATACTAGATTAGATAGTTTATAGGTTGATATTATACCAATAAATAATTGGAAACGTCTACGCTAACGAGATTACACTCCGTAAGCTGGTACAGGTAATAGTTACGGGCGTAAATGAATTCGAATACGCCCTACAACGACTAAATACTACCTAAGAATTTTGTTTTAGCTAGTTACGTTTATCGCTTACTACTATAATAACACGTAAATCAAACTCAATCAATATATAACCTTAAACTGACAACTTGTCTGAACATAAAAAAATACCTTATGGTAGTAAATTACGTCGACCGCAAATATGGCTATAGGCGCCTCTAACGGTTTAAGTTAGGCCCATCAACTAAAAACTAAAGGCAATGACCTTGATAACTCTAACAAGATCATAATTCAATTAAACCTGATAATAGTTCACACTATAGTCGTAATAATAACGAAAGATATTAGATTTGTGGTAAATTTGGCTTTCACGTAATTCGATACCCCCTTGCCAAACAAAACAATGAAAGAGTCATTTACTACATTCAATAATTTAATCCTTCTACATAGGATTACTTGATTTTATCGCAAACTTCGAGAGCAACAATCAAATTAACGGCGACAATACGCCTAAACAGATTAAATAACATAAAAATACTGCTCCAAAAATGACCAAATAACTAGATAACTACGTCTTAATATACCGCCTAGATGGTAAAAACACTTACCTTTACGCTAATCAAACTCCTAAACCTTTATAAACTTTGAACCTTCTCGATCGTCATTCAGACTATACGTTTTAAGGTATTGAACTAGATACTTGAGCAATAATAAACTTAATAAAAGGCTACTTGCAATACGTAACACTACGGAGGGAAATCACTACGACCACTAATATTAATTGTTAGGATACTAACAAGGCTAATGTTAGTTTCAGACTAGGCAAACAGCTATCGTTACTAGAGATAACAGTAGTTCAAACTATTGTAAATGTAATTACATTCCACATTTTTAAATCCCTTACCCATTTTTTTCTTTACTTAAGAGAAATGAAAATCCTCGACGTTAACATTCACATCACCGTCAATGTGCTAGTGAAAAACAGATAAAGGTTTATTTTCTTTTTTAAGTAAGGGTAAATTTTTTTTTTTGGCTAGAGACATAAAGTAATAATTTCAAATGAGACAAGTCCCGAAATAACTTAATTATACTGGAGTTTTAATCATTTGACCATGAATAAGGTATACACAATCATAATGTCTGTAGGGAATTCAAATACGGAATATTTTATCTTAAAATATATTGAACAGTTTTATTAATACTGCCTAACATATAAATAAACCCTTCGAATATTTAAAATTTCGTTCAAAAACGACAAAGACTTTTACTACGAAATATTTATCAATGTATTTTACTTGAATAACAAGCCTATTTTTTACTTCGTTAACTTTACAACTTCCTTTTACGAAATGAAGCTTGTAAAACACATTTAGATGATGAATACGTGAGAAACACCAAGTATTATAAAAATTAATACGTACTAAGGCCGACTTAATGTCGTCTTTTACGTCAACAGTACCAACCTTATAACGCCATTTTTTTTTTTTGGAAAATGCTAAGTTGATTGGTATTTAATACAAACAGGTACCTTTAACGGCTTACTAAAGCATTGAAAAGTTTAAAAAGGTACACGACCTAATTCTCCAAACGAAAAATATCTTGTCTCTGTAAATTAAAACCTTTACGAACCTGGAGGTACGTTTTTATATAGCGGTAAAGGGTTTGAACGATATTGTAGGCCTTAACGGTTTAATATTAAAGCTATTAGTCTACAAAGAGTACCTTTGCCTAACAAGTTAACCTCCATTATTAGCAAGTACCTAAAGGTTTATTACGGCTTACGGCAAAACTTTGATGGAATTACCAAGAGGATCGACACGCTGCCAGGTTAATAACGCTTTGAATATCAAAAAAATACTCATAAAAATCGATGTACTAATTTTTCCGTTACAAAGTAAAGTTCCTGTGTAAGGAAAGCTGGGAAAATAGAAAGGACAGTACAAAATCTTAAGTATCGTATACTCCAAAGTAATTGTTGAAATCACCAGCAGTATTATATCTTTTCGAACCACCCATATCAAGCGTTACCTTAAGGTTATTAACGATATAAAGCATTAAGCCAAATAAATAATCTCATAAAAACCTCTTTCACACATTGTTGACAAGCCAAGGAAACACCACCAGAACGAACGACCCCCGAAAAAAAAGAATTGTTAAAGAAAATAAATATACACCGGGTCACATCTATAATACTACTTAGGTTAAGAGGAAAGAAAAGGATATCAAAAACTTAGTAGTAAAGCTCCGGGAACAAGACATTATCAAAAATTTCGGTAAACCTTTTAATGAAAGCGAAAGGTTCAAAATCAACGGCCTACTAATTCTAAAAGTTGTGTAATTCGTACAGAAGGCCAATTTCAACCTCCAAAAACAGAATTTCACGATCTTTAAGTTAATGATTCTCTACAAGGTTAAAGCCAAAACCACGCGGCAGCCATACGAAAAGTCATACATGATCGTTTAAATATATAGCAATAAAGGCAAAAGGTAGATCCTCACATAGTCGCCAATGATTTAAAAGATTAACTAACACTTAATAGTTGCTTGAACAACAAGTTCAAGAGCTAAAACTAAAGGCAAGTTTACGCTTAATAGTTGTAATATAACACAAGCCTATATTTAATTAAGAATGAATTAACAATGAATTGTATTATTAAAGATCCTATAAAAACTATATGCAATTTACTCGGTAGATACGTTAATACTAAATATTAAGCTAATATACGAACTAGTTAAAACAGGAGTTCATTGGGTTCGACCTATAGATCGCACTTTAAATTATAGTCAATCTTAAAGTTGTTAACATACGATCCATATTTACTGGTAACGTAAAAGTAAAGCTTTGGATTAGTTGGTAAACAAATTAACAATACTCTTTTTAATAAAACGGATAGCTTCATAATATAGAAATAGAAGGCAATTAAAAATTACAAGTCCGAAATTACAAACCGTTACTGAAGTTGGCGGAGGGTAATTAACTTAACTTTAATAAATCGTTAATTCGTATACTTGGTATCAATACTGGCCTTAACTTTAGCCAGAAGGGCTAGAGCATTAATTTGCCTACGATCGATAAGACTAACGTATCTAAAGCTTAAAGATACCTTGCATGGCATATCCTTGACAACTGTATTGCTACTTTATGCCAACCGGAAGCTTTTTGCAACCTTTTTATCGTAGCCCAGGCACAAAAGCTAACGAGTAAAGAATTTAACTGATTTAATGAAAGTATTAAGTGGTATATATGCAATTTGTACCAAGGAATTATTATAGTTCCAATCGACCTGTCGAAGGTCAAGTTAATAATTTTTACGATTTTTTTTTTTGAATGACATGGACGTATCTGTACAAATCGGTTTTCTAATAACTCGTGTTAACGAAAATAGGCTGAAAAACCAGTCTAATATTATTTACAGCCTAATCTTTTAAACTTTTGTTAAGTGTGAAAATATTGTACAAAACGTATTAACATTAGAAGTCTAAAGTATAATCACAAGCTTTAACGTAGTAATAATACTGTAGGAAACCCTTAACCCTATTACTAGGCAGCTTCAAATTCCTCCTATTCCAATAGTAATTTATATGAACTCAAGGAAATCATTCCAATACCTTTCAAAATTCGGAACCACCAGTGAAAAACGCCTGATAATAGATGTAATGGCACTTCGTAAAGCCTAGGGAAAGCGGTAGATGAAGGAGTTTCAGTGAAATAACGGCAAAAAAAAAATAAAAAAATACTGCCAATACTATAATAAAGATATCACCGAATAAAGCTTTGAAAAGGTTTGTAAACAGAAACAGGTTAATTATACGCCTCGATAGCTACGATAATAGGCCGACCAGTAAGCTCAAGTCATATAATGGGAGAAATTAGGGATATGTTAGCAAACTAGAAGACTACCCGAAAATCGAAGATGTTAATTTGTTTAATTAATATGGTAAAAGTTGGGGTTTATCAATGCCTATAACAGAGAACTTTTTATAAGAGTCGATAAAGTTAGATTTCAAAGCTATTGAGAAAGTAATATCCATTGTGGTAAATTTGAATACAAATGAGTAAATTTCAATGTAAAGTTCAATTAAGCTTAAAAAGAGTCTAACAAGTTGATGAAATCGAAATTTACCTCTTTCCGGAAAGGATGAGTCAACCAGAGTAATGAAGACACACAAACTAAAAATCCACTTATATTAAACTAGTACTATATGCAATATAATAGGTCAACTTTGCTTACAGTCAAATTAACTATACTGATTGCAAATTAAATATATTGTTTTGTGAAAGCTTACTAGATTAAATATATGTCGAGTATAGTCAGCCAAACTTGATAATAGAATACAGGCCAAGTCATTGACCATAAAAATTAATGGGAAGACCGGTTAGCGGTCTGGAAAACCTAGAACAATACATCTCCTTCTTGACCATGCAGTACTACTGTTACTTCCACCAATCGAATCAAGACCTTTACAACGCCTGAAGCCCTACTCATAATATATATATTATTATGGTTGTAAATGAAGATCGTAATTAATCCAACCATCTTCTATATATATCATTTAGGCGTTATGAAGTCTATTTTAACACGTTTAAGTTCGTAATTGTTATTTATACATATTCGCAAAAAAAAAGATGTTAGTTATAAACCTTTTCCATAACCTATTGATATAATATAACCTTATAAAGTATTTAGGCTAAAATATATACCAATATTTTTTTTTAATTATTATCCCCCTTTATTTTGTTGGAAATCAATTTGTATCATATTATATAGGGTCGATGTTGTATTTGGAATACATTTTATATCTTTATAAAAAATGGAATCATTTTAATCGCATTAAATTGATAAGGGGATAATATTTAACATAACTTGTATAAATTCTAAGAAATAGTAAATAGAACAGAGAAAGGTTGATTTCTTCCTTTTTGTCAATTGATAAAAATTGTTGGTAGAGCTTTAGACATTGCAACGTTATCGATTTAATTATTTGAAGTAACAGTAGTATTGCGTGTTCAAGTGGTGGATATATTGTTTTATGCTTGGAAGACCGCTAGCTGGTCTTCATAGGTGTAACATTGATCTATAAAAAGCTAATTTATAGAGATAGGTTAGTGTTGTTTATGAATAATATATTCATAAGAATCATTAATTTAGCTTTTAATAGATTAATAGATACAATATTAATTCCTTTGCTCAAATTTTATATTTGGTACTCATGTTTTCCTTTCAACCTGTTAAACTCAATATTTAATAGGTTTTATATTTTCTCCGTAATAAATAGGTTGTAGGAGGCCGATAATTAATATAGGGTGGCAATATAGTTTCTTAGGGTACGCTTTTCCAGGTACTATTATACTTTAACCATATTAAGTTTGATTTTTATGGTTAAATTAGCGTTCTATACTTTTTGACGAAAGATAAAGCAGGTATTAATACCAATTATAGGGGTCAAGAATCCGTTCAAATTAAATTGGTTTCTCTATGCGTTTGTCGTAACCAACTTATAGTTATAGAACTTGACAACGTCAATCAATTAGAATTTTAATATTATAGAACGAGCCTTTCCAACGAAAGGGGTATCGTTAATTTATACAACTATTAGACTAACGTATTTCTCCTAAGCCACTAATTAATCAAGGTTGTATATTGAGACTTTATACATAATCGTAATTTAAACTACGATTAATAGGTTAAAGCTTGGTTGAAGCCTATTTAATATAGTTCATATAAAGAATGAATAAATCGTATAATTGTTATCAAATGGTAAATGATACGGATTTCTTGTAGTAATTTTAATAGTATAATTCTTTGTAAATTGCTTGATAACTTCTTATTTTCTTAAACTATATTTCGGTTTTTTTGTGTAAACTTACCCTAATTTTTGCATAACAGGCTTATTATTAAGACAACTATCAAATTTGAACTGTTTTTTAAAAATTTTGTAATGATCATGTAAGTATTTAGCTTTTACTTTTAATACTATATCTTCAGGTAATTCGGCGTAACTCTTTATATAGCCGCCCTGTGGTTCAACTTCAACCTCAAAAATAATCCTTGATTTCGAAATCGTTATATTTAAGTTTAAGAGGTTAAGATTGACTCTCGGCACAAATTATACGATTTTTCGAGTTAGTATACCGTTAATTTCAACTTTATCGTTTTTCTCAAATGGTTTGCCGGAATTCTCAATAATATTTTACGTTCGAAACTTTAGTGTCAATCATTTGTTCTCCCTTTTTTTTTTTTTTTTTACCTCAATATTATTATAAATACGACTCTGTATGTATTATTTTTTAATGCTTTTATGGGGGGGGCAATCCGCGTCGGCTGCATTTTATCGGCTTGTAGAAAAAACTTAAACGACGTTCGTATTGGTTCTGTTACTTAGTTTAAGGGTATTTATTGTTAAGTATTCTAATGCAGTTTTTAACCTAGTTAATACGGAAAGTTTCGGGGCCATTGATAGTTTTAACAATTATTCTACAGTTAAAGATATCTCTGCTTGATGTGTTGGACATCAAACTTCTGATAGTGCAGCGCACCGCTAGTCCATTCCATCATCTGCAGTTTGTCCTTGGGTTATAACATTTATATAGACCCTTCCATTTACCTTGTTCCAGTTATATGTGAATTTTACTTTACAACGATAAAATAAATACATCGATAACTATAACACCGTTCTTAGTGTTAAGGATATCATTGATTTAGCGGCATGCCGATATCTTTCATAATTCTTTTAATGTTTTGAATAAAGTAGTAGCTATTTTTTAGGTATTTGTTAATAGTAGAGATTTACTCGTTAAACGTAGATACTCTTTAAAGACAGATAGCGTTAACAATAAACTATTAGGGCGTATAATACTATTTAAGTCATTTACTACTATTAAAAAGCATGCATATGCATCTGTAAAGCAATTAATCTTTGGCCTAAGAATATCATACATTAGGTGAAATTACGCGTATGTTCTTTCGATCTTTCTAATACTGGAGTAGGCCTTTACATGCTTCTGGTTTTATTTGATTGCCATTATCTTAGCGTTTTTTTTAAAAAAAAAATTCGCCGATATAAAATATTTATTTATATAGTGAACGCCAACTTTAAGTTAGCCTAAAAAGATGTTAGTTTAAAATTATCTTAACATTTTCTATGTATTATTTACGGAAAAAACTTTAGAAATTTGATTCTGTAAAAGGTGGTTGCAAAATTTTTCACCTGTAGAATAAGCTTGTTGTTTAAGTAAAACACATTAATAAAGATATTGTAATTGAAGTCCATATAGGTTTTTAGTATAAACTTAAATTTTCGAAAGTCTTAGGTACATATTTCATAGTAGCTCTAAAGGTTCTTAATCGCTTTTAAAGTAAAGTGTCCCACATTTTTTTGCCCTCTGAAATTGAAGACTTCACATAACCTATTAAAATCCGTGTAGTTAAAACGTCGATATAATTGGCATATTTCTGTCTCTATTCCGTTTTATTCTCCTATTTCTGGGCTTTGAAGCTAAAACTATAGGAATACCTACTTGAAGGCAAAGGGAATCATTCAGCCGTTTTTAACCAGTTTATCGACGTTAAAGTTAACTTTAATATCAAAAGTTCTTATATTCTTTAAGTAAAAGAGGAAAAGAGTAAGAGATTTAAGGATATAAAAGGTAATTATTTATATAATAGTTTAAATTACTAATGTTTCTAATAGCGATAATTGTTTATCTAATTCAAAGCTAACTTAATTTCATTTTTATCGTAATAATTAATTTCAGTATTTATAATGCTTTCCCCTTGTAATACTATTTATTATGAATAACATTCTGTTAATTACTTTATTGACCTTGTTTTAGATATAATATCTTAAAACGTGGAGTTCGCGTTACAATCACTAAGATTAAAAGTATATAAGGGGTTGAGTGCTTAATTAAGGTAAAGGTAAGGGTGTTTACCTTTTAAACAGTAGAAAAAAGCGAAGTTAGCTAGTTATAAGAACGCCTTATGACTGGTATTTTCATGTTCTTCAATTTATTTAGGGGCATTGTAGCCAAAAATTAACTCGTCATCCTTAATGTTTATAATTCAATCCAAGTTTTTTTTTTAGAAGTTGTAGGATAACAAATTTAGTATGTTATCTTTTTTTAGTTTGGCGGGAAACTAGCCAGTTAACTATTAGCAAAACTTATTCCAAATTAATATTTTCACTGCAATTATAACAATAGTTTTTGCGGTTAGTAAGTTCGCTTAAATCTTTAATTTTTGAGAGTTATCGTAGCTATTTTTTCAATTTGGAGCTATGGGTCCAAACCTTTGGAGATAAAGGCGTTTTCAACTATACTTACAGTTGACGTAATTCATTATCATAATTTCTTTTATTTACTTTTGGGAAGTTACAGGTTTACGTGTATATATTAAGAAAGTTTGGTATTCGCACTATTGTATTTGTAACTCAGGAGCGCAATTCGCTACAAAACAGTCTTTGTAGGTGATGTATGGCTGTTATAAGGCTTATTTTAATTCGTTACCACCCGTAAGTCTATTCGTACCAATTCGCGAAATGAATCTTCGTTATTATAAGCGTTTTCAATTGCTTATTGGAATTATATTGGATTGTTAAGTATTTAATTTAATTATTTTTTCGTATTTCATTCTGTTTCCCATTATTATCGTGATTCAAATAATAGAAGCTCAATTTGTATAGTATAGCATGGAGGAAACGTTTTACTCGAAATAACTTTTTAAATTATCTTATAATTTTCGAAAATTAGTTGCTTGGACTTGGAAATTTGGGTAATACTTCTCAGCGTACTTTAAAAGGCCTTCGGAAAATAGTAGGTAAAACTAAAAGGCAGTACCTTCATTTACTTTGATTTGTTTTCGACGGGTATTATTTTTTCATCTCAAGATCTATAGAGCATTTCGTTATATTCTTCCATATTTATTTCAATTTTGGAGTAACATTTAAATAGAATGTAGTTAATACATACAATTCACTTAGGTTTTGAGAGCAGGTAGTAATATATATCTATATATGTTTTGGGATTTCCGTATAATCTTAGCTTCCAAACTTTTAAAGTATAGTGTTAAATATACTAACCAGTCGCTTAACTTAACAGATGATGTCCTATAATAGTACTTATAGTAGGCTTATGAGTATAGTTGAAACTGACTTCAAGAGGGTTTTCAGTTATTTAGCGATTATAATTAAAGGGGTTTGGGTTAATAGAAACCTGGAGGAAATAAAGGATCTAACGATCTTACTTCATTAATTAGTATAAAGCGCCGGTCTTAATTCCTTTTGCGGCATTGACGGCGGCTGCTTTACGTCCCTTCCGCCGCTGAAAAAGAATTTTACGTTACTAAAAAAATGTATTAAACTATTGAGTAGATTGACGAGTTCGTTATCATTAATGCATAAAGAGGTTTAATTAATTTGCGGGTAAACTAAAGATCCTCTAACGCGTATGTAAGAGAATTAAAGTTCTTTTATATCTTTTCACTTGAGGAGTTTCTTTTAAGGTTGATTTTATTCTTTAAGCTAACTCGAAAACGGTTTTTGTTAATTTGGTAAAGTTATTCCATAACAAAGTTATCTATCATTGTTAAAAGTCTTTTTAAAGTTTGGATTTAGTAACCTTTTGGATTGTTTTCCATATAATAATAGTTTAGTTATAGAAAAACTTACGATATTTTCGAAAGGTATCGTTGCCGTAGTCAAGTTTTTCGTTATTATATTACCTGACGGTTAAGTAGCTGACTAATTTAATTAGGTATTATTCGGTTAAGTTTTGATCGATATTTAACCTTTAAAGGTCTTTATCGTATTTCCTCTCAAATAGGTATCTGGAAGCGTCAATCCATTTTTAAAGTTTTTGGATAGGTGTCATTTTAAGGTTTTGGCTATAGTAGAACTTGGTAACTTGAGATATAAAGACTTGTCGATTTAACATAAAGTCGCGCGGCGTGATTTTTTTTAACGCGATTTGGTAATTTTCGGTAGGTTTATCGATGGTATCAATCGTATCCGTTAATTTATTGTGGGGAAAGTAAAAAAAAGTAAATCAAAGGAAAAAAAATGGTATTTGTGTAAGAGTTTGATGTAAAAGATAATGTTAAAGACTGTTTATCATTATTCGTAAACGTTGAGGTTTATAAGTTATAGTCTATGAAACTTAGTCATTTTTTTATATTAGTAATATCCGTAGTAATATCGAGTTGGCTGTTTGTCAATTAACGAAATTTAAAACTTTTAATAGTTAACTTCAAAGCTTTTATGAAGAATCTTTGGTAAAGATTACTTGGTGTGTTCAATATCGATAACGTCGCTATCTCTAGTCTGCCGTAGACATTTGCCCAACCCAAAAGGCTTTTTTTTTGCGTGTTTTTATAAAAATTGATATAGTAGTAAAGGCTCTTTGCAGGAATATTTCTTCCATCCTAATGATAATATAAAGCGTAACAACCAGAGATTAGTCTTTTATTTTATTTAGCCAATCCGTTCTTAACCAATTAAGTACTAATTAGTATTAGTATAGATTTGACAATTACAACGTTATCGATTAGATTGGTCAAAGTAATAGTAGTATTACGCGATTAAGTAACATATATATTATCCTAGGGTTGGTAGACCGCTATTCGGTTTACCAAGTCATTTGTATAGCTGATTGCTTGGCTCATGCCCTAGTGTGAAGAGGTCGCCTACTATACTTGACTTTAAGCTAATACACTCAACTTGCAGTCAGTATAGTCAACTTTACTTACAGTAAAGTTAACCTACTGCTTTGCAAATACTACTATTCCAACAAAAAGGGTACTAGATTTCTATCAAAAAGGTTATAACGTTTTTTGTTTCATGTTCTACGTTATTTCTAATTTTCGCAAAATCTGTTGGTAATTTCTAATTAATATTCATTTTTTCTGAAAAGTTTTGACGAACAACTGTAATAATCGTCTCTATTGTTAATGATGTTTCCTGCTTTTCAAATACTACTATTCCAACAAAAAGGGTACTAGCTTTCTATCAAAAAGATTATAACGTTTTTTGTTTTATATTCTACATTATTTCAAATTTTGGCAAAATCTGTAGGTAATTTTCAGTTAATATTCATTTTTTTGAAAAGTTTTGACGAACAACTGTAATAATCGTCTCTATTATTAATGATGTTTCCTGCTGTTAAATTACGTTATAAAGCATCCTAACTTCGATAATATAGGTACTTGTTAATCGCTAAACTTGTGGGGTAAAGTCCAGTAATGGAACTTATAATAGATCTGTGCGTATCAAAGTATTTACTATAGGATGTTTCGCTTGGATGAATTTAACGAAGTTAAGGGAAGAATTAACAGGAAAATTATTGTGAATTATAAAATAATTGTCAAAAACCTGATGATTTTGATCATTAAACCGGATAACGCCGATATTAATTCCTTTTACCACGTTAATTACTATGAATTTCAATGCTATACAATTGCTAAAGGTGTATTTTGCGTTATCATAGAGAATGATAAATTTCCGAGAAGAATAGTAGGTTCTTTATTGTCAATGAGGAAAAGGGCCTCAATTAAATAATGATTAAGGAAATGTATTTGAAAACGTATATTTATTAACGCCCTTAATGTTAAAGTATGCATTCTGAAGTCATGTCTTGATTTATATTAAGTTGAGGTGTTTTTTGTTAATCAATGGAATTTTTCTTTGGTATTTATTCTTTTCCAAAAGAAAATTTTACCGTTAGCTGGTTTCTAACCCTGGTGGAATGGTTTTACTTATATTAAAAATCGAACTATCAAAAACTACGAATGATTCAAAAGATATTTTCGTCATAGTCGAATTCATTATCGTTTCAATCAAGGATATAATAACTGACATAATTAATTAACTACTTCATGATTAAGTTTTCATCGATATTTATCCATAAAGAATATTAATATTGCCCTTTAAAATCAGGGGTATAGAGGCTATCCTTGCTTTTACTTGTTTTTAATCCGTACTACTTTGATGTTCTAGCTAATACAAGGCTCAATAACTAAAAAACTTGATAATTTAGGGTTGTATTGACATGTTAATTTATCATAAAGTTATTCGACGTCTTTTTATGAGGGTAAATTAGTAGTTTTTGGTATTAATGATTAATGTGGCGATTATAACGATTATATTAAGGTAAGAAAAGTAAAAGGAGTAAAGTAAATAGAAAATATTGGTGTTTAAGGCAAAGGTTTAATATGTAATGTAAGGTTGAAAGTCGTCAGTTATTACTGGTCATGTAACATAAGACTTGGTCTTCTTTGCAGTAGTATTACTAATAGTTGTATCAACTTAAACATTTGCCAACTTAACGAACATCAAGACTTTTAACGGTTAATTTTAACAAGTTTTAAGAAAGATTCGTTTTTATTTTGATTTTTCATCATAATACCATCGTTACCTTTAAATTGCTGTCATGACTGACGCAAACTTCAAGTCTTTTATACCTGTTTCTCTAGAGATTATTATAGTAATAAGAGCCTTTTATAGAATCCTTTCCTTTACCTTACCTTAATAAAACATAACAACTAGAAAATAGTTACTTTTTTCTTATTTTATTTATACGTAAACTAGCAAGTACAAATTAATATTAATCAGGCTTTAAATCTTATAACGTTGTCGATTTCATTGTTTGGGGTAACAGTCGTATTACAGGAGTCAAGTTGTGGATAAATTATTCTAGGTTTGGCAGACCGCTAGCCGGCCTGCCCAGTAATTTGTATGGTTAATTGCTTGGCTCGTGTCTTAGTGTGAAGTAGGTACGTACTGTACTTGACTTGCAGCCAATACAGTAGACCCACAGAACAATACACTCAACTTGCAGTCAGTATAGTCAACTTTTCTGTAAGTAAAGTTGATTTACTGCATTGCAATTACTCCTATTCTAACATTATGTATAGTTTTAAGGTGTTATTGTGAGTCTTCTTTTCCTGTAATATTAATTTCCTATTGCCTGAACATTTCATTGCATACAGCTTTAATCATATATGTCATTAAATATTATTTTACATGGCCTGAATTGTAGTACTTACTGTATGTGTGTAAATGAAGTAAAAACAAGGAAAATTTGTTAACGTGGAGTTTGTAGGATCTCGTGTATCCCTTCACGCCTCTTGTTATTAATGTATTCACAAGGACTGAATGTATTGACTATATCAAAAGCTGTCTCGATCTGTATCAAAAGTCGTTCTCTAATTAAAAGGGTTATATTGATATGATAGTGGATCGATTGGTAAGGGTTAGGCTTGTAGTAGTGCCCTGCTCCAAAAAATGTGTTTTGCCTTGCAATGTTGGAAAAAACAACAACAAAAGGTTCTAGTCTTTGAAAAACCTTCTCCCAAAATCTAGATGTAGTGCACAGTCCATAAAAAGCATAATCATCGAAATATTTGATTAGCGGGTTAAATTGTAAACCTTGTTTGTAGTAATGTAGTGAGAGGTGGTGGTGATGACAGAGACGAAGGTTTTTGTTTCGTGACCTCGAAATCTTCAACCTCGGCGCGCGGGTCCGCCAGGGCGGCCGACAAAATTAAATCTGATACTTACGTCGTGTTAAGCGACGCAAAATTGAATAACAATTGAAAAAGCGTCTCGTGGTCATAAGGCAGTAATTCGACGATGTAGAATAAGGTTATTACGCGAAGTACTTTGTTACGTGGGAAGTTAAAATATTCCAGACTAGGTGCCGCGAGCCGGCGAGCGGTGCGCAATATAGTCCGTGCAAGACGGGAAGTGCGGAGCAGGGAGCGCGGATCTCCGCACTCCGATGCAACAGGCAATGTACCCGAGATATCTCGACTCAATTGAATGCGCGGCAGGTATAGAACTTTGCTAACGGGTTCGCCTGCGAAGCCGATGAGATAGCAAGGTCGCAGTACTATGTATAGACTACCATTGACCTAACCTGTCGCTTACGGGTTTGCTTGCACACCCAATGAGGCAGCAAGGTCTCCGTATGGACCAAGGAAAGCCACGCACTGGTGGTAACCGCCGGGTACCCACCAGTACCATGCGGGCAGATGGCGGGCCGGTCTTTAGGCGAACCGGAACTTAGAGAACACATTGTCACTTTTCGTCTCTTGATCAGACTGGTTGGTCTGCTCCTTTGTATAACACTTGGTGTCTACCCATTGGTTGTTAGCACGGGGTAGCAGCGGACACTGGGTGCCAACCCTTTTGTCTCTGCAAATAGCTCACAGCTTAGACCGCGATTGGTGCAACGCAGGCTAAAACACCACAGGCGCAAGCGAGCCGGGCAACATCAGATTGAATCGTATACAATGTAAGCGAGCAGCCTCGCTAGATTATCGCTGTCCAACACGATTTGCCAAGTACTATTACATTGAGTTCTGTTGTGCTGAGGTCACAAGCCCCTGTACAGCCTTACAGGGACGGCTTAGCTGACAGGCGCCCTAAGCAAGTTACATTAAACGTATCCCTGTATATTGTATGCTCGATTCGCTTAGAAGTAGCAGCCGTACCGATATCATTCTACATGTACCGATGCTTTAGGTCTATCCAATTGCACAAGCAAGCTATTTACTTCCTTCACCTACTAACAGCCTCCTCGTGTTATGACGGGTTCTGGGTGTACGCTTCCAACCATGTCACTCGCATTACACAACCCTTCTTGGAGGTGAACTCGGGAGGTGCCCTATGTACTCCGATGTACCCGGTAGTAACAAAGTTCCTTCCATCGGCTAGAACCCTGCACGCCGCCCTTCCATTAGTGGGGCCCTTGGTCATGTAGACATGCAGTACCAATCGCTTGGGGGTAGTTCGTCATCACCCACTACGGTCTTCTTCTCCTGGACCACATCTTTGGTGCAATATAAAGTCTGTTGGTATTGACCTCGACATCCTTCGATTTGTCCGCCTGGACACAGCAACGATGATATCACAGCCGCCAGCGGCCAACTGACCCAGAAGATGTCCGTGTTTATTTGTCTCGTCATCCTTTCGCTGCTTGCCATCTTCATCAAGTCAACTTGGCAGCCTGCGTATCCTGCCGAGGCACCCAAGCTTGTCAAGGGATGGCCCATATTCGGGCACCTGCGCCTATTCCGCGACCGCAGGAAGTTTGTAATCGAGACCGCCAAAAAGTCACCCACCGGCAACTTCAGCACGTATGTGGGCGAGCATCAGGTGTTGGTGCTGTCGGGCGTCGAGGGTCGCAAGTTCTTCTTCGAGACGAAAGCATTGAACTTGGCTGAAGGGTCAGTCACCCTCTCTTCTCTCGTCCATTTCCATCCCGTCCCAACCGATGAGGCATCTAACCTGCAACGCTACCCACCAGGTTCACTGCCCTCTTTACCGCCCAAGCGACCAATACGAATACTTTGAAAGTGCAGACTGGGGATGCACCTGTGGATTTCGCGCCGTGGTTCAATAAGACTGTCACCCGGCTTCTGCAGCGCGAGACCTTTGCGCAGAACCTGGCATCCTTCGTCTCCGACACATCAGACTCGCTCTGTCGGATCGTGAAGCGCGACGCGAACAGGGGCAGTGGAACCTTTGACCCGTTTGACGACATGCACAAGATTGTCTATCAGATGACAATGCGTATGTTTGGTCCCACCGAGGTGGCCAGCGACCAGGAACTCCTCGCCAGAACGCTCTCTCTGTTTGGTGAGATTCTACGTGGCGCCAGCCCGATGCGCGTCGTGTTTCCCTGGTTGCCGACAGCTGGCTGGTTGAGGCAGACCATTGCTGGGGCGAGGCTGTATGCCATCTTCTCCCAGACCACCAAGCGAAGGGAGGCCGAGGGGAGAAAAGAGGCGGACGCCTTCCAGTTCCTGCTTGACACAGGCGCTGACATGGCCTGTGTCCTCTCGGTAAGATCATGACCGGCATTCCAGAACTAGACCGAGTGGAAATGGGAACATGTTCTGTCCTGACTAGCTCGACTCACACAGTTCATCATTGGGTGTCTATATGCCGGCCTTCTCCAGACAGGCCTCAACGCGGCCTGGCTATTGGTTTTCCTGGCCACGAACCCAGAGTGGTACCGACGAGTCCAGTCCGAGGTCGACGCCTCGCTCCAAAAACACCGTGCTTCGTCCTCGCAGACTGTTCACGACATCTTGGCCACCCTAACGATCGACGACTGGGAGACGGACTTCCCTTCCATCGACCTGGGGTTGCGCGAGAGCATCCGCTTGAGCTTGGTTGGGTCGGCCTACCGCCGCAACACCAGTGGCAGCGACTTGCCCATTGGCAATACGGGCGAGATCATACCACGGGCCGCGTTCGTGATCCATCAAATCGACGAGATCCACATGGATCCCGCCGTTTACACCAACCCCGCCCAGTTCGACCCGGGACGATATCTTCCCGACCGCGCCGAAGATCGCAAGGCTCCGCTTGGGTTTCTGGGCTGGGGTGCCGCACGGCACCCGTGCCTAGGCATGCGGTTTGCGAAGCTGGAGACGGCCATCATTTTGGCTATGTTTGTCGCTATGTTCGACTGGGAGTTGGTAGACACACAAGGATCGCCATTGACCGAGCCACCGATCATCGACAGAGACAAATTATCAACACACAAGCCAAGCAGTCCAGTAAGGATAAAATATCGAGTTAGGCAACAATGACGGGAAAGGTCAGTGGGGTATCGTCCAGGACAGTGTATCAATATATTGCGATTTTATTTATGAAGCATGAGACTAGACGGGGCTAGACGTTGTCTAAGGCAGATCATTCTCCAGCAAACTAGATCTTTTTACCATTATACCGATTGGTGGTGATTTTCACTCCCACTCCCACCGGATTACAGTCATCCTGTGAAGTGATATTTTTTCTCCCACCTCCGAAGTAGAGCGCGGAGCCCACTACAAACGCTGGTCCCAAGCCCTGGCTATGGGGCACAAGACGAAGCTGCTGTGATTACTGTGATTACTGAACTCTTGGGCAAGCTTTCTTGAAGGAAAGAAATCTCGAGAACATCTGCCTCGTCGCCGCCATCTGTTCCGCATGGGCCCGCCCGTTGATCCTTTGTGTTGAGGCCGCCTCGGCCCCTTCGGTTGGTATGTAGAAATCATAGCGATTTGGAAACAAGATGACGTTGGACAGCCTGACAACTTCTACCTCTCCCTCTGTGCTCGAGCCCCGGACTCGTCTGTCCTCCCGTTCCTAGTCAAGTCCGGTGGCCTCGTCGCTACGCAGCTCCCACGAGGCCAGGCCCATGGCCTGTGCAGCTCACATCTCACATCTCACAGAGCTGATAGAGAGGCCAGAGGCCCATATCGACGCACAGAAGGAAGGCTTGGTGGTTGGGACGCCGGGGGGTATGTTCCCACCAGCTTGTTACTGCTGAAAGTCGCCTTCCTGCTGGGGCCCATACCGGTAGGGCAGGCCACTGGAAAGCCACAATATACTGAAGCCCGCATGACAACCATCCAACACATCGATTCCCGCGGTCCATCCGGCTCATCGGCCCAGCTGCCAGACGCTGTTGCTCGAGGATATCAATGAAGGATGTCTTACTTTCAAAGGTGGTGCACTATCCTTCGATACCAGTTACTTGATTTCGTTTTCCTCACGGAATTTCAACATTTTTGTTGTGTTGTAGTCCCATGGTTCCCGCTGCCTTGAGCTTGCATTTGGCCAGGGCGGGGCTTTGTTAATAGCGTTTGTTCTCATCCTTCCAACTGTGGCTTGTTTCCATCATTGTAGTAGCATTCGATATGCTTGGTTCCTTCCGTGGTCCACTGTTTCATCATTCTGGAGATCAATGGATTATCAGGCTACTTTTTCGCATGGGGTTCGCCATTTGCCTTGTTGCTTCCCAACTTAAAAGGGCAACCACTGGACCAGGTCATTGCCACTGCAAACCTCCAGCTCCACCGCCAAACGACACCCACCAGCTTGATAACGCGTGCACACTGGCAATACGCTTATCAATATGGCCGATATAATCAGGACCCTGGACGATCTCATCCAACATCGCCCTTCGCGTCCCTCGGGTGTCCCCTTGCACGGGACCGAGGCAGATGACGGAGCCTACAATGCCGTGCAAGCACAGATCCAATACGACGTAATCGAGCGTGCATATATGCAGAAAATATACTGTTCCCCATTGCTCCCGACGTCGAACGGCAAAGCTGCAGTGCCTTGCGCCTCTTGCAATTATTATGCGGCCCTCGCACCGCCAAAGGGGAAAAGACCGAGGGTTTTAAAGATAACGGGGGCGCGTCAAGTCCAGCCGTATACAGGCAATACTGCCGCTGTCGAAACGAGCTGGTCTACTCAACGCCATGGTCCAGCTTTGTGGGATCTTTACGACGAACAGATTGAGCAAGACTGTCAACGCTTCCTGAGAGCCAAACTGGAAGAAGATGAAGAACAAGCCCTAAAAGAAAAGCTGAAAGAAGACGAAGAGAGAACCCAGAAAGCTCCATTCAAAAATGACGCAAAGAAGGTCACGAGCCGTTGGATGGTTAGCTAAGTATCACCGTGGAAGCTAAGCAGGCTGTAGGGCAGGAATGTTGCGCTAAGTATGACGCCTATTCCAGCTATCCGAGCGTCGGGGAAGTTCGGATTTGAGAGTGAGTCGTGAACATTTATAACGATTCTATCCTTTTGATTCGTAGTTGACTCGTGGTTTTCGGGTCGTTGATTGTGGATATTACTAGATATCACTATAGTTAGCAAGCGTGGGGGACCACGTCAGCGGAGTGCATGGTGGAGTGTCACGTCCCAGGTGAGAGCTTACAGCTCTCATCGGAGGCGTACACTCTCCAGGTACTTTTTCTCCCACTTACTTGACCATTGCCTATTATTATATTTGAACAATATATTTTCTTTTTCATATGTTAATGTTCCAACTTCTCTGGCACCAATTAATAGCTGACTCGGTCGACTAGAAATGACCTAGAAAGGAGAGGACGAACATTAGGCAAATTCATTTCATGAGATGCTATCATGATTCCAACTATTTTGTGCTCTAACAGTATGATTTACAAAAAACACGCCAAAACGTCGAGAAAGTGTAGAACCGAGATTAGCTTTAAAAAGAAAAACTTTAACATCATATTATCATCTCGGTTAGTGCCCTTTAACTACTTAAAACCCATTATATTATCATCAATTCGATTGATGGTTTAGATGTATTCGGTTACTTTTTGGAAAAAGTTTTATTACGTATCGATTAAGAAAGCTTTTAGGTTTCGAATCCTTTTACTAGGACCTATCCGGCCAAAAACGGTTTCTTTACCGCTTACACATATTTTTAAAGCGTACAAAATAACTGCCAAAGCGTTGAACAAAACACTTTAAGCGCTGAAAACAGTTTTCAAACGAATTACTAATATACTGGGGGCGCCTAGAACAACACCCGACGCTTTTGAATGACATAGAAACTCTCCTCAACAAATTATCTCAACTCTCACATATAATTTCCTACTGCGACATCCAATAACCTAACTTTTATGTTACGAGCTTGAATTAAAAACTATAAAGTTTAAATTTATTAGTCGCTTTGTTAACGTAATATTTCGAACCTTATATAAACTGCTTGGAATATTTCGTTTCATTTTACGAAAGTTTTATTTATATTTGTAAACGATAAAAGGATAAATTAAAATGATTTTCTTTTAATTAATGCATTTTGCTTTTTCATTTTGCTATTATTTTCGAAACTCTTTTTATTACATTCGTTTAATCGTCTCGAAAACCCCATTTCTACGTTATATTTGAAACAATACCCTATAAACGACGGCTTCACTCTTGTGGCATTACTAACAACGAGTTTAACCAAAAACACCAGGACCAAAAACGTTTTTTTAAGCATAAAACGCTTCGAAAAATCGTATGCCTGTTTTATTGTCTTTAATTAGTAGAAAAAGATAACCGAAACGCCGAATAAAGCTTTGAATTTTAAGATAATAAATACATACGTTTGAAAGTTTATTTTCCGTTATTAGATGAAAAGAACTTATAAGATCGACATTTTTGATAAGTTTCGAAGATAAAAATCGCTATTAACGTTTAAAACATAGCGTATGATAAAGAATGAAATTTCGGAAATACTACGGGTATGATTTTGTAGTAAGGCATTCATGCATCCGTTGATTCAAACGGTTCTACTATCAAAGCGTTAGTTATTATAGCCTAGCTTTATAAAAGCAATAGATTGAGATGACAAAGACATGTTGAAAATAGCTTGTGTAAAAAAATATTGGTTGGAAAAATAAAGTTTATCGAAAATATAGAGAATCAGTTATAACGCGAAAGCTTTTTACGTATATAAAGCGTTAAAAGTTTTGCGAGACCAGCCGAATTTCGCGAAGGGTAAACAGAACTTGGATAGGTTACCAAAATAATGAAAATCCGTATATATTAATCTATATTCAGGCTTGGAATGTAACCGCTTGAGCAAATACCTTGGAAAACGAATATAGGTTAGGCTACGTTTTAATTAAATAAAAACACGCTTTTAAGTTGTATCGAAAAAGTCCTCAATTTAGGGGACGACGTTTTCCAAATAAATATAAAAAACGATAAGAAATCAAACGAACATTACGGCTCGATATTCACGAACTATAACCTATAGTGCAACCTTTCTCATTAAAGATTCCATCAAAATACTACGAAATTTATAAAATTAAAATTTCGTCAAATTCTGTAATAAAACCAAAAATTACAATCGCAAATTATACAATATACTCAAAAATGATAGTTGTGTGATATTGAAAACTTGTAAAAGATTTAATATTTAAACCTCATAATTTTATATTATCTTATACTAGATTTTGATTGAGTAGGCTGGAATTATTATATAAATTATTAAATATAAGAAGATATACTGGTCCAGTATTATTTTCGTTTCTAAATACAATTCCATACGGAAATTAACGAAAGGTTATATGATAAGAATTGAATTGCAATTATATGGGAATTCGGTTGAAGTTATTATAATAACGCTGAAAATACGTTATTTGAGTTGTTTACTATTGCGTTGGCAAAATTTCGAAAGTGTCAGTTAATGTTTGCACTGGATTGTAAAAGAAATGAATTGTTTATTTGAATGGTTAAAAAGCTTGTCAGGGAAAATTTTCATGGTTTTGGTTTAAACTTAAAAATATCAATTAAGACTTAGATATGATGATAAACGGTTCATGGGTTATTATTTGTTGCCTGAGAAGCAAAGCATAAAACCCTGGAAATTATGAAAATAATTTCATTTTAATAATGAAATTCGGGTTAAGTCCACAATTTGATATTGATTCGATCAATAGTAACTCAACCTAAAATCCAAATATATATATAAATCCATCGGAAATTAAAAACAAATTTTAATAAGTAGTATAAAAAGGTGAAACTAACGTGTATTCTTTGAAAATAAGGGATGGAATTCATTATATTAATTAAATTTACTGTACCTTCGCAAAAAGCTACGTTGTCATTTAAGTCGTAAAAAACGGTGCCTTGTTTATAACGAAGTAGGTTATAAAGAGATCAATCATCCAGTACATGAATAAATCCGCGTTGAACGATAATTTGAGGTTCATTCTTGATTTCATGAATAAATGTAGGAAACATTTGAGATTCTACTTATTGATTATAAGGCTATTAAATGAAAATTTGTTTTGACTGGAACTACTCTACGTTTTCAATTTATTTATAGGAAAATACAATCGATGTAATGGCTTGGAATGAAAAAAGATTAATGTGTATTGTCAGATTTAGAAAATTTTATATTTCTATAAAACACCGTTTGAAATAAAAACAGCGGCGCATGAAAAACATGCATGGAATCAAAATTTCTACTGTTTCAAAGGCTTGCTTACACATTTTCAGGCCTTGTGCAAAATACCGACGAAACGGAAATTTCGACCCATCGAAAAACGATTATTAGACTTTCTAGTGGTATAGTTTCATAAGTTTTTAGTCAATCAGATACAAGGGTATTGAGAAGTTTTATTTTACGAAGGAAACATTACGCTAATTATAGTAATAATAATGAATATAGTATTTGAGTCGATAGAATTAAATATGATAAATTTCAAAATAGTGTTTTCATTTACGTTTTCTTTTATAAAAAAGGTCCATATCAAAATAAGATATATGACTCATCAATTTGTATGCCATTTAAATAGCGTACCAACTTGAGATTTTATATAAATTGAAACATGTTAAGTTTTTTCCCGAAATACAGAAGATATAAACTGTGTTGGTAGTGATTTAGACGTTGTAATGCTGTCGATTCTATTAGTCGAAGTCATAGTTGAATTATGTGGTCAATTGGTGGATGTATTGTTTTAGTTTTGAAAGACCGCTTACCGGCCTAGACAATATTTTGTATGGCCAATTGTTTGGCTCGTACTTTGATGTAAAGTGGGCGCATACAGTACATATTTTGTAGTCAATAAAGTAGGTTCGCATAAAACAATACACTATACTTGCAGTTAGTATTGTTAACTTTAATGTAAGTAAACTCGACATATTACATTGAAAATACTACTATTGTGATACTAGCGGCTTTTCAATTTGTATGCATACGCTTTTGTAGTTAACCAATGTTGTTTGGTAAGTGCCTAATTACGACCTCGTTAACTGGCAAAACCACTGTAAATTTTGATTAACCTTCGTATCTAATTACACCTAATTAAATGAAAATAAACCCAAATTTTCATTAATTGCCCTACGGATCCGAGGTCCTTCTTTTTTGGTTCCTATAAAACATTCTACCTCACAAACCTATACAATCTTTTAATTTAGTGGTCCTAATTACATCAGTCAACATTATTAATTGCCTAACAATCTTCCAGTTTACCAAAAGATACCTGACAGCGGTTACGTAATTTATGTTTACTGGGTAGCCTATTATCTTAGCTCTTGATACGTTTAGTAAGCCTATTACTATATATAAACTTCTTAAAAGACTAATTCGGTAATACCTTCATTATAATATCAATAGAATTATCTTTACTATAAATTCTTATATACTTCCCAATATTCTTGCTTTAATAAGGTTCGTTAAATGATACTACGTCGATTATGAGGCGTTTTTCGCTAGTGGTTCCGAATTTCGAAAAGTATTCGAATAGGATTCTCGAATCAGAATATATTACTGGCGCAATTTAAGGAATCCTCATCTAGCTTATAAGAATATAAAGAGTTTCATACAATACTATGCCTATATAAACGAATATAGTTATACCATGAACATTTAGATCAAGTATATTCCGTGTAGTCTTTTTACATTTAATAAAGGGTGAGTAAATTAAGCTACCAATAATATTGAATTAGTCTTTCCGCTTAACTTTATTACCAAGGGTTATTAGAAAACCCATTTATAGAGACAGGTAGATATTATTTATAAAACACTCATTCATAAAGATTATTAATTTAGACATCGAAAAATCGATTGGAACCATATTATATTATCAGTCCAAATTCAAAATTTGCTTCTTAATCCTTCTATTGAACCGGTTGAAGTTGTTACTAGGTTAAGTCGCAATAATGAACCAAATTTTGATTAGTATTTCATATTAGTTTAAATTTTAGATCCTCCGTAACAAGATATTAAGGTTAATCGTTAATTACATACCCATAAGATTGAAGTGTTGAAGTAGAACCTGATATAGAATTTCTTATATAGATAAACGTGTCGTGCAAAGGCTTTTAGGTCCCTTAGTGCTTAAAGTGCTAGGTATTAGTGAAGGCTTTAAAGTTTTAAAGGACTTAAAGATTTTATTTCATTAATTGGTATAAAGCGCCTGCGTCAATACCTTTGGTCGCGTTGGTGGTTGTTACTTTACGTACTCTGTCGCCGCTAAAAGCGTATTCCGCGTTGCCGCGTAAAGGTATTATGTTGACGAGCAATTTGATAGGTTGTTAATCGTTTGCACGTAAAAAGGTGTAACTTAATTTAGGTTTAATGGGAGGTCCCTGTGATTGCATGTAAGGGTGTTAAGGTTTTTTAATAGGCTTTTCCTTAGGACGTAGATTTTAAAAAGAATTCCTTAAACTAGCCTTAGTCAAAATTGGTTATAACAACTTTATAGCACCTAATATTGAATCATGAATCACTAGTTTCTCTAATTTTCATTTAATCCTCAACCTAACTTCTGTTTAAATTGCTTTTTATATATCAATGTTCCTATTGTCAAAAAAATCGTGATATATTCAAAAGTATAGTTAAGGTTATAACCTTATCTATAATTAATGACATAGAATCTTACCAAGTTGATAAGGTGATTGTCTTTTAAATTTTCATCAATATCTTATACTTAAAAATATTTGTTGCAATACTTAGTAAAAGTAGTTTGTGGAGCCCAGATCATTAATTTCCTAACATGGTCAGTATTGGATTTGAAGTCAGCGATATCGGTAGTTACTTCAAGGTTTTTGCCTATATAGGACTTATTGAATATAATAATTAAGGATTTGGGGCGTAGAGACTTGGTATTTCGGCGTAAAGTCACGTAAGAACTTGGCGACTTAGCGTTTTATCGCGCGAGGGAACTTTTTTTGCTCTACTTAGTGTTTTTTGGTATTTTCGCTTGAATTTATAATTTAAACGATCAAATTAACGTAGAGTAAGTAAAAATGAGTAAAATGAGGGTAAACTTTTGGTAGGAGAGTAAAATCGAGAGTTGTTTGTTATTATAGGTTATTTGGCGTGGTGACTTAGTCGGTTTTGTGCAATAATAGAACCTGTAGTATTACTAACTTAGCCGTTTACCAATTGACCAAGCTCTGAGCGTTAAAATAGTAAATTTCAAAGTCTTTAAAAAATAGTTCAAGATTCCATAGTGTTTTTAACAGCGATACCGTTTCTTACTGTTACATTTTCATTTTTGACCAACGTAATACAAAAGTCCTCCCTGTTTTCCTGCCCTTTTGAACAGGCGTAATACTAATAAAGACCCGTTGCAAAAATATTTCTTTTACCTTAGCGGATATTTCTAATCTTACAACGTGATCAGAAACTGGCTTCTTTTTCTAATTAGTTTATCTGTGCTTAAACTAATAACCATTGATCAGTATCAGTTGAGATTTAGATGTTGTAACGCTTTCGTTTCGATTAATCGAAGTAATTTTAGTATTACCTTATCAAGTGGTAGATGTATTGTTTTAGGCCTCGCAGACCGCTAGCTAGCTTGCACGGTAATTTGTATGAAGAATTGCTTGGTCTGTGCTCTTGTATGAAGTGAGCGCATACTGTACTTTATTTTCAGCCAATAAAGTAGTCTCGCACAAAACAATACACTAAACTTACAATCAGTATAGTCAACTTTACTGTAATTAAAGTTGCCCTACTTCACTACAAATACTACTATTCAAATGAACTTTTTACTTAACATAATTAAAATAGTATATATTGATCTGAAGATCCGAGTATAGGGCTGCAAAATGCCTTTTGCTATTCCTTCATACGATGAGCGTAATAAGATGAATAGGGACAATTTGAAGGCTATAAACAGGTTTTGCCATAAATACTACTTAAAATTAAAAGCCCTTCAACTATTTTTACTCCATTTAAAAAACAATATTAATTTTAATTACATTATTATCAAGGATACTATATACTCGTACGAATAAGAAAGCTTTTAAGTAATTGACGTGACAATATTCTTCGAAACCATTGAATTCATACAAAATATTTTGGATACGTACGTCTCAATTACCTTGTTAAATTCCTGAATGAAGATTTTTGAGTTTCCGGATTCAATAATTTACAATGTCGGTACGGTTTTCGATGTAAGTAAATAACAGATGAAAGTGAATATAACCGGAAAAGATAGTAAGCAGATATTATTGAAGGCTTTGGAGGGAATCGCAAAATATAAGAGATATTTGTTGTTAGGAATTTAGACGTTGCAACGTTCTCGATTCGATTGGTCGAAGTTATAGTAGTATTGCATGGTCAAGTGGTGTATGTCTTCTTCTAGGTTAGACCGACCGCTAGTCGGTATAATAGTAATTTGTATGGCCAATTTCTTGGTCCGTGCCCTAGTGTAAAGTGTGGTATATTATACTCGACCTAATGCTATTTCAGTAAGCCCACACAAAAAAATACACTCAATTTGTAATCAGTATACTTAATTTTACGGTAAGTAAAGTTGACCAACTATATTTAAAATACTACTATTCCAGTACTAACAGATTTTTGATTTGTACGTACACGTTAATATAGTCAACTACTATTTTCTGGTAAGCGTTAAAATGCCACGTCTTTAACTGGCACTACCCCAATCATTTTCAATTTTCGTCCGTATTGAAATGCACCCGTTTGGATGTAAATTAACTTCAACTTCCGTTAGTTTCCTTTCGGCTTCGAGGTTCGACTTTATTGACTTCTAGAAAAGGTTTTTTTCGCTACAAATCCATCAATCCTTTTCTTTAGCTTTACCAATCAAATACGTTAGCATCGTCAATATCCGGACAGTTTTTTCAATTTTCCAGCACTTCCTTAACCGACGCCACATAAGTTGAGCTTGCCGGATGACCTATTAACGTTGTCTTCAATACTTATAGTTAGCCTATTGCTTGTCAAAAGCATTTTCAAAGGACATATTCGGTGATACCTCTGATTTAATATTGTTAGGAATTTCTTTACCGTTAATTTATCAAAACTACATAATCACATTTATTTCATAGTCTTCGTGAAGTATTATTAGTTTGATTATAGGGTGTTTTTCGCTAATATTTCCGAGGTTCGAAAGGTATTAAAACAGGTTTTTCGAATCCATACAAATTACTACCGGGATTTAAGAAACATATAGTTACCTCATCATAAAGATGATGATTTCCTAAAATTCCATACCTATATTTAAGCTTGATATCGTACTGTAAAATTTCATGGCCAGTATGTTTCTCGTAATCCTTTTATATTTAATAAAGGTTTGGTAAACTAGGTTAATGATAATAGTTTACTAGTGTTCCCGCCTATATTCGTTAACAAAGGTCATCATTAAATCAATTTATATAGATGATTCGATATCATGTACGAACAGTCTATTCTTAAAGATTATTAACATAGAACTCAACATGTCGATTAAAGTCATACCAATTCTTTAGTTCGAATTTTGTATTTACTACTTGATGATTTTGTTCAACCACTTAAAGTAGTTATTTATTAGATTATATGCGTCTATAGTAATAACCAAGCCGTGAAAAGCCGCCGATCAATATAGAGTACTAATATAGTTATCATTTACAAGCTGTTTTATGTACTTCCAGGGTTTGGCCATGTTAGACTTATCGATGATGAATAAATTAATACTCTAACTCTGTTAGCGAAAATAAAAGCTTGTATTAACACCAACTAAACGAATTGAAGATCCGTTAAAGTTAAGTTAACTTTCCTCCGCTAACGTTATAACCGGGTTAAAATTAAAATCAAAGTTATTAATTTCCTGTTATTTAGATATTATAAAACTAGCCGTTCCGAAGAAAATATTATCATCAGTTTATATGTTGATAAGACTGAAGTACTTTTTTCACGTTATTAAAAAATACCGGTCGTATAATAACGATTTTATATCTAACTGTGATTCAAAATAGTACTTATAAGTTGGGAGCTAAATAACGTTTGTTTTGGATAATTCTTAAAATGGCTTAATATATTGTATTACCGTTTCCACAAGGTAGTTAAACTTCAATTCCCATCCTAATTCCAGTAGTATTATCCGCTATAAATCTGTTGTTCAATACGTATAAGATTACATTAAATTTCGGAAATGAAGCTAAAATACATCTTCAGATTTCGCTAATAAATTTGCTACTAAAACAATTACCAAAATCCAATTAATTTCAAAAAAAGTTATCGATCATGTAAGGATCTAATTATTACATTTATAGAAAAATACTTAAATAATTAAACGTGACATTTCGTACAGTGGCCCCATAGCTTTGCCTTTAACCTCGTAAATAATTATTGACCTAAAGATAGTGATATTCGGGTCTTCAAAGTTAAAATTGACCTTCGATACGAATTGTATAACTTTTTGAGTTAATAATCCGTTAATATCGACTTTATCGATTTCTTTTAAAGGCCTACCGAGTCTTAATAATACCTTATATTCGAAACTTCAGTATCAATTTTCCTTTATTCTTCTCATTCCTAATTACCCATGTAATATTGTAAATACGACCCGGTATATATTCTTCCTTTTTCAGGTTCCTTTTTTTCGGTGGTCGTCCATGCCGGAAACGTTTTATAAACTTATTTAAAATGGGTATAAAAAGGTTATATTACCTGAATCGTTCGGTTTAAAGATTTTAATGATTTACCGCTTTAATGTAAAATTTTACTTAGGTAATACGGAAAGCTAAAATTCCGTTAGCAGTTTTAACAACTACTTTAAAATTGGAGATACTTATTGTTTTTTATAAACCTTCCCATTTACCCGGCTTTCGCTTTACAATAACTTTTTTTTATAACGGCTAAGCAAATACGGTAGTTTTTATAAAGACGTTTATCATGTTAAATTCTTTATTAACCAAACTATGTTATAATTCCCTTCTTAATTCCTTTAAAACTTTGCCGTAAACAATAGCTCTATTTTAGGTAATTGCTAATAGCAGAGATTTAATCGTTAGGCATAAGCACTTTCCAACACCTAGTAACGTCGGTATTCAGCCGTCTGGCCCAAAATATTTAATAGGTTTTTTATTTCCATTTGAAAGAGCTCTTTCCAATTTGAAAAGATTTTAATTTTTAGTATAAAGATATTATAAGTTCAGCAAAGTAGAGAATGTTATCTTTCGACCTTAATAACTCTCTAATAATCCTCTACATGCATCGGTTTACACTAAATACCTATTATATTAATATCTTCCTAGAACTCCGCCGCCGCAGGATTAGTATCGATATCGAAAACATCGAAATTGTATGGGCCTACCTACGTATTAAATTACATTATACTTAACTATTTTTACGTATCCTTATTCTAATGAGAATTCAGGCTTTTTGCTTCATAAAAAGAGGTTACGAACTCAATAACATAAAAGAAAGCTTACCATTCAAATAAAACACATCATCGAAAACCTAGTTATTAAATTTATTATTGTCTTTTAATGTATACATAAATTTTCAATGTGATTTGGCATGAGTTCAATAGTAATACATAAGTCTTTTCATTGCTTTGAAGGCAACGTATTCCTTATCTTTACAAATTATGGACTTTAATACTCTGTATAACTAGAACAGATAGGTAGTTAAGGCGTTAATGTAATTGACGTGTCTCCGCTTCTGTCAGATTTAACACAACTATTTGAAGACTATGAAAATTGAAATATAGGTACTGCTACTTAAATATAAGGAGAAACGTTAAGCTGGTTTTAACCAATTCTTCGGCATAAAAGTTAAGGTTCATACGAAAGGTCATCATATCCATGAAACAAAAAACAATAGAGATAGAGAAAAGAGGGATACAAAATGTAAAAGACCTTATAATAATTGAAATTAACGTTACCCCTAATAACAATAAATGTTCGCTTAATTCGAAGCTTATTTTAGTTCTGCTAATATTGTTACTATCAATTTTAATAACTATAGTACTTCTCTTTTGCAGTAACATGTATTACAATGATAGCTTTATTAGGTACCTTACTACCTTGATAGCAGTTATAATACTTACAAACATATAGTCAGCCTAAAGACTACGAAAGTTAAAGGTATATAATAGGTTAGAGACTCAATTGAGATAAAGGTAAGGATTTTTATCACTTCAATAATACAAAACGGTGTGGTCGGCTAATTATGAAGCCGCTTTAAAGGCAGTATATGTATACCACTTAATCTTTTTAAAGGTATTATCACCGTTGAATAGCTTGTCACTGGTGAAGTTTGATATTCAATCCAGGTAATATTATTTAGAAATAATAGAGGACCAAATCCAATATATTACCTTTATGTTTTTGTTTTTGAATCGGGGGTTCCGAGTTAACCAATAAATTAGCTTACTACAAACCCAATTTCTTTTGCCATTATTTCAATGATAGTGTTTATGGTTAGCAGGTCAATTTAAATTTTGGTCATATTAGCGCTAGCGTAGGTATATCCTTTAGTGTATAATTGATAGGCTAAACTTTGAATGTTAAGGATGCTTTTATCCGTACATACAGTCAACGTAATTATCCACCCTAAGGTCTTTTTTATCCAGGTTAAGAAAGTTCCTGGCCTGGGGATATATATTAAGCGAGTTTGGTATACGTATTATTTTAGTTGAAGACGATAAACGCGGCTAGTTAGAAACAACTTTTCAAATAGAATTTAAGCGTTATAAGGCGTATTCGAATTCGATAACACCAGTAATTGCTTCCAGTACCTGTTTGCAAAATTTAACTTTGCTGACGTACGATTTCCAAATTACTTGCTGACATAACATCAACTTCTCTAACATCTGATAGGAATATCCATTGTTATTTCCTCATCTTTTTCCTTCGTTAATATCGTAGTATACCGTGTGATGGTTTAGTCTATGTAATATTAAGAAAGGTAAATTTTGTATTTGAAATAGCTTAGTATACTATTATAAACTTCGTGAACAGTGGTTACTCGAATGAGGAAAGTCAGGTAGTAGTTCAGAGCGTATTGTATAAGAATTTCTAGAAAAAAGAGTAAAAAATGAAAGTGGAAACTTCTATCCACTTAAAAATATCTAAAAAGGGAATTATCTTTATTTTTAGAAGGTTATAAGGCTTTCTGTTATACCTTTCTACGTCTTTCAAAATATCGGAGAAGTTCGTAAATATTTTATAGTTAATTAAAACCATTTTAACATGTTTTGGGAACAGGTTTCAATAATTATCATAATCTTCATAAACATTTTCAGGCAATTTTTGCGTTAAAGCAGCCGAGGCACAGTTTTAATGGTACTTTCTATACGGTTAGCCCTAGGAGTAAAGTTCTGTAATAAGACCTGTGGTAGGTTCTCGCGTATACGAAAATACTCCGTGGGAAGGTTTCGAAGGGTTTTGATGATTTTTATTAAGGTATCATGAGGTAAGAGAGATCTAAAGGTTTTGAAAAGATTAAAGATATTGTTTAATCAACTGGTAAAAAAAGTCAACGTTAATTCCTCTAACCATATTAGTAGCCGCTGCTTTTCGTATCATACCGCAGATAAAGGCGTATTCCGCGTTATCACGTGAAAGAGTTAAGCTGCCGAATGTTTTAACCTATTTTTATCGTTAAACGTGAAAAGACTTAACTTATCTAAGGTTACAGGGAAGCTCCCTTAGAAAGTATGTAGGTGATTCAAAGGTTGTTAATACGTTTGCCTTTAGAGAGCGGATATTAAGGGTATTCCTTTAGTTAATTAAAGTCAATAAGGTTTTTTGTTATTTTCATAACGCTTTATATGGGTATTTAAATCCCTTACTATTTAAGTTTGGACTTAAGTTTCGACTTATGCTCTTTTAGGATTATGGTCTACATATTAATAATTTAGTTATGAAAGAAATTACCAAAGTTTCGGAAGGCGTGGTTAATGTAGTTTCCGCTGTTATGTTGAATAACATAGTAGCTGAGAAACCTAACAACTTATTTTTCTGTTTAGGCTTCATTGATATCTTTCCCTAAAGGGTTTTATCTTATAGCTTTATGAAAAGGTATTTCTAGGCATTAATACTCTTTTCAATCTCTTAAGTAGGTGTAGTTTTAAAATGTAGAGGGGTATAAAACTTGCTGAGTAAGAGATTTAGTAATTTTTCGACGTAGTAGCTTAATGTTATGGTGTAAACTCTCGTAAAAACTTGGAGACTTGACGATTTTTTGTGTTTTCATTGAGATAGTAAATTCAACAATGGAATTGACATAGAAAAAGTTAAAAAAATTAAAGCAAAGGTAATAGTTTGGTATGAAGGGTAAAATCGAAGGTCGTTTGTTATTGCAAGTGAAAGGCTAGGGTTAAAACTTGTAGGCCATCGAACTTAATCGCTTTTGCAGTAGTAATACCCGTAGTATTTCTGACTTAGCCATTTCACCACTTGCCTCTTCGAGACTTTTAGCGGTTATTCTCAACGCCTTTTAAAAAGGATCCATATATATTTCTTAATGTTCTTAATAGAGATACCGTCGCTACCTCTGGTCTGCTATTAAGGCTGGCGCAACCCCAAGTTCTTATTAACGTATTGCCGTAAAGACTGTAAAAATAGTTAAAACCGTTCGTAATAATCTTTCCTTTACTGTAACAATAACGTAAATTTCAATAACTGAAAATTAGCTTCTTTTTTTACTTAGCTAATTTGTGCTTAACTCAATAAGCACTTATTAGTATTGGTTAGGCTTTAGATATTGCAACGTTGTTGATTTGATTGGTCGAAGATACAGTACTTTAGCGTGTTTAAGTCGCGGATGTACTCTTCAAAGTCATACAGACCGCTAGCCGGTCTATACAGTAATTTGTATGGTCAAATGATTGGCGTATGTCATAGTGTAAAGTGTGGAATACTGTGCTCGGCTTACACACAATACAGTAAGCCCACACAAAGCAATACACTCAACTTGCAGTCAGTATAGTCAACTTGACTATAAGGAAGGTTGACCGACAGCACTACAGAAACAACTATTCCAACAATATAATAATTTATTGAAAAGGAAAAGGTGTCTGAGATTTTGAAATATAATATAAGAACCCGGGTTAAAATTTGTTGACTAAAACGTCTCAAAAGTTACAAACGTCTTATTTTGTCTTGGTCAACGTATTTTCATTACTTTTTATATTATATTTATCTTTTTTATAGTTTTTACGAATTAGCGATCTGAATAAACAACGATTGAAAAGTTGAAAGATAGGAAGATGGTTGTAGCATTTGTACGTATTAAAAAATTTAAAAGCGATACCTAAAATATGTTTTCTAAAAAATAAGAGACCGCAGGAAACAAAAATTGAAAATTATTTCTATAATCCAATATTCCGGGTAAAAAAAAAGAAGGAAAAAAAATATATATATATATATTCGTGAAAGAAAGTAGCTGGAATGTGAGAAAAACATAAATTTGTTAAATTTCCGAGTGTTATAATGTTATTCCCCCAAACAATGATATAGAAATATAATAAGTAAAATGTAAACGCAAACGCCTTTGAAAAATCACCTACTGAATATTTATAATCATTATACCTTTCCTAATGATACAAAAGTTTATTCACAAATACATATAGACTTTGTAAATATCTGTATTCATCTTTAAACATTAAAGTTAAGAAAATACCTGAAACAAACGAAATCTAAACGACGTTAACCACGATGTTGACGTGCTTCCTAAAAGAAAGCAGTTTAGAAGCCTTTATATTCAAATCCTTCATTACATAAAAAAGGGGGATTATCGGAAAAAAGATCTCCGTTATAAGTTTATTATTGAGACCCTGATAATGCTTTAAGAATTCCAACCAGAATAGAGTTATTATATTGATCGAATAAGGCATTAGTTGTTGCGAAAGATAGGATTCAGCAACTTATGACGATTATAAATATTTCGCTATAAATTTCGTTGATAGAATATTCAATAAAATTAGCTAACCTTATAAAATAAACGCTCAATAATGAAATGGTACGATAACTTTTTAAAATAATATTGCAACCTAATCTCCTATGTTTTCAATATTCCATTTTTACTTGATTTTAATATATTTAATCTTTGTAGATACATTTTATAGAATATGTTATTAGCTTTGGAATATTTCATCTATGTATACCCAATAAAAAAATAAAAAAATAAACATATTTACACCTATTAATTTGTAAAGCTCCGAAGTTACTACCTACTCTCAACACTACTACGTATCCTAAAAACCTTTTAGAAGCTTGCAAAGAATACACTGTACGAGATCGATACATACTAAAAGAATTATCAAAAACACTGTGACATAACTAACTTCATGTTTAACATTTACCTTATAGTATTTATAACGCATTTAAGAAGCTTTTAGTTATTGGATTCCAAATGAACGATATGTTTATTTTGAATAATACGAAGTTTCCGCCTTCATAACAATTTTTTCTAAAATGCAAGCGTCAAAGAAAAGCCAAAGATATATATAAAGTACTAGCTCCTAGTAAATATTGACGATACGATGTTCAATTTTTGAATTGAGTTACTAAAGCCTATATAAAAATATAACTAGATACAATTGCTCATAATAACATAACTGATATAAATCGCGCCGACTTATACCGATCTTGAAGTATATGTACAGCATAGATTGAATTGATCGTATAATCGAAATGATGTATGAACTATTTATGGTAAGGTAATATAATACACATCGTTAAATGATGAGTATCAAGCATTAAATTAAAATTTAAAGTACAAAGACCTAAATCAAAAACGTACACTACGTTTCATATCCTTTTATATAGGCATGAAAAAGATATTCATTTTATTAACAACTTGTTGCATAAAGAATGACGAAAATTGAAAATAAATGATTAAATTCTTTATAGGATAATATTATCGGATCGAAAGTTGTTTGAAGTACATAATAATATCATCAATTGAAATTTATTAAAGTAAATACGTGATACGAAGAGTTTTAGAGTGAAATATTTATAAAAAAAATAATTTTTCTGATTCCAGCATTACCATAAGTATATAAATTCGTATGATCATTTCAATTTTTTATAATAACTTGCATTTGTCCCATAATTTACATAACTTCAGTTCACTTTACGAATACCTTGTTAAATTCGGAATTTTTGATGAGAAAAGTTTCATTAGTTATATTATAACATTATGTAGATCGTATGAATACTATAAAATTTTTAAAAAAACCTGAAATAAATTCAAAGGATGTCTAATTCTACGGATACTATAAGCGAAGTTACCTCGAATGACGAATTAGAATCGGTTTTTTTTTTCATAATCTTTACTTTCATTAACTTCGTTAAAACGGCCATACATCTTACTCACTGATAAACAAAATTTTGGAAACTTCTCTGGAAATTTAATATTTCACATTTTTTTATTATTATTAACTCTTTAAGGTATTTGTTACACACTAACAAAAAGAAATACTGAGTTTTAACAATTGATTATCACTGTTTAAATTTACCATTCATTATTTAGATATCATTTCTCTTAATTTTATCTCATCCAATATTGATTTATATATATACTAATTTCTAACTACCAAACATAGAAACGTGGCATTTAGAAGCTGCAATATGAAGAATGGAAAGTGGAGTGAGTAACCTCGTTATCCTCCTTGCTGTTACATTTATCGTTGCTATTTTTATTATTATTACAAATACGAGGCGCCCCCCGTGCTTTGTGTTCCATACACTTACACAAGGGGTAATGAAAGGAGTTTATATCTTCGTGAAGCCGCGCAAAACCTTTTTTGAATCGGCATACCTATTATATTCGTAAACTCTCGTACTTAGCGGTCATAACGTTAACGACCATCACAGGTTGCTGGTTAACGGTTATCGAGGCTTAAATTTTAACCTCAAATTTTGAAATAATGAGGTGAAATTAATTTAAGGATCAAATTCTATACTGACGAAATAGAATGACTTATTATAAAGTCGGTTGATGTTTGTAATAGCTTTTGCGAATAGTAAAAATATTACTAGCACAAGGGTATACACGTTACTCACTTGTTCGCAACGATAATAACGGGTCAAAACACCATCGCTCTAACGACCTTGGTGGAACTTCTTGCTAGCAGCGATGAAGGCAATATACGGAACGTACGGCGTTACTATAAACGGGCCGTGACGCTTACTCTAATACGTATATACAATGCTTTCCGTATTAGAACGGCCTCATGACGTACCTACGAAAGAATTTCTTCGATACGACGGGCCCGTTAAATTATTTACGCTCAGTTTACATAATGATTAATATATATGACGACTCAAAAATCAAATTTACCTATCGTATCATAACTCACAAATACTATAGTTACGATATATGAAAAGATTTTTAGGTTAAAACAGGGTTTTTACCTAGTAAGAAAGCATAAGGTTTATAAACTCAAAGCTTCGTAACTATTCTGGTTGCTGCTATTATAAATTAAAAGGAGAGATGAAGGAAAGAAGGTGAAAGTGGGTAATAGTAGTGAGAAAGAAAGAGCAAGAAAGGGGGTTGTTACAGGAGAAGCGAGCGTTGATAATGACTTTTATCAACCTATGGGGTTTCTGAGTCGAACGGTACCATTATTAAGAAAAATGTTTAATATATGTTGATTAAAAAATATAATTTACCAACGACTTACAAAAACGTAATATTATTAATTAATTGATTAGTTAATGAAGTAGCTCAAAATTTCGATGACTAATTTGTAGTTTGCCTAATAAATAGTATGGCGTTGTTGATAGAATCAATAGATAAAGGTTTGCCTTAGCAGATAGCGATAGTTTACTTTTTATTTACTATATAATACTTGATAAAAAGAATTATGCCTTAACAAATTTAACAAACATTAAAGAATTAACTACGGTCTATTAAGCCATCACTACCGAATTACGAATTCAAAATTATTGTAATTACTGAAGAATCCATAAGAAGATTAAATAAACTACATTGATATTATTTATTTATTGATACGTAGCTTTTCGAACAATAATTAAGATTGCTAGTATAGATATTAATCAATATTACTAGAGTTAGCAAGCGAAAGAAACTATGCTATCGGAGTACATTGTTGAGTATCACTCTGTAAGGATAGTTTTAGCGGAGTGAATGATAAAGTGTTACGCTCAAAGTGAAAGTTTATAAACTCTTATTTGAGGCGTAAACTCTCATGATGCTTCTACTCCCCTTAGCTTGACCATCTATATACATCCATACTGTAATACTATAATGTCTTCTTTATACGTTGATGTTGAGACCTAACCAATATTCATTATTGGTAAACTGAGTAGTTTTTGAGTTTTTACTTGCTTTCTATTTCTTTTGGCGAGAACCTTTTGATATTGTATCCATTACAAACATATATTCACGTGTAGTAGACCGTAATATATAACCATATCTGTCGGTAAATCCTCTATTACGTTAACGTAACGGAAGACTTATACCGAAAATTAGTATTGTAGTAGTAAGATAAGATAAGTTGCCAAAGGGAAAAGAGGCATTCGAAGATTGCACGCTACAGGTGAGAGGTTATAAACCTCTCCCCCAGGCAGCTACACTCTACCATACACTCTGATAAAACCCCTTTCAGGCTGTGCCATGCATGCAGTCAGCAAGAGTGCAATCTGCAGCGTGACACGTTATCATGCACTCTGCAAGAGTGCAGCCTAGAACGTGACACGTTAACATGCACTCCGCAGCAGTGCAGCTTGCAGCGTGATACACTGCTGCTTGACCAACATATACTATCTATAGTAATATATAATAATATCCATATTATCAAGTAAAACAAATCATAAAGGAAAAAAAAATTAAGAAAACACCATGTTACCCTTTTTCTTCGGTAGTTGTGAAATATAAATAGAGATTTAAAGTAATAAGTCAATTATAATTTTAACTTACTATTACATGAGAACCATACAATTGAATTGAAAGAACAACACTAGATGGAGTCACATAATTCTCCACTGAGATTCATAGAAATCTCACATAGTGTCACAAGCTGAAAATTATACGCATAATGAATGTGAAAGTTTTCATGAGCTGAGGAAATGTTTAAACTAGTGGATATAGTTAAGAAGATTGTTTTAGTATGCTAGTAGGGTAATGAATGAACTGTAGACTCGTTATATTGCCCTATGTTCAACGCGTTTTTCGTTTTAAAAAGACTCAAAAATCGATTGTTGTCCTTCGAAACCCTTTTTTATCAGAAAATATTCAGGTTGATTGTGTGTAGGTTTTTATCTTTGCAAAGTAGTCAGTTCGAATACCTGGTCGGAATCCCTGATATATTGCATTAAATGTGGTAATATGTTCCACGTTTTGCCAACCGCTACCCGGTTTACATACTAATTTCCATGGGTAACTGCTTTGCACGTGCCTAACATTGAACTGGGCCTTTTACTATAATTACCTTGCAGTCAATACAGTGTACTGGACTGTACTGAAATTCACTGTTATTCCAATAAGAGCCACTTTTCGCTTTATACGAACGTATTAGTTTAGTCGGTTACCAATCAATGCTTACGTCAGAATACACCTTCCCCCACTCTATTGGCATTAATGTTACGACCCAAGTATGATGGCGGGTCAGGAAGCAAGCCAGTGTGCAGCTGAGCCACTTAGAGCCTGAAGTCCAACACATCAGGCGGGGAACACCTCGCCTTTGTTAGCAGGGAAATGACTAAGCCAACCACGTGATTAGGATCAGTGGGATCAGTACTGATCCAAGTGATCCAGGATCAGCGGGCTCAGCACTGATCCAAGGGATCCAGTACTGAAGACGGTATGAAGGCACGGATATAAAAGGACACGGTCAGCACCACATAGATAGTATTTCCTTCATAGCTCTTCAGTTGTCAATCTAAGTATTCAGTCTACACATCGGAATAGCCTCACGGCTTTTGATCATTACTTGCACGGTTAAGATATTGTTCACTCAGCACCTCAGCTACCTTCTTGATAACATAAATCCTCTGACACCTTCAGTATACTCACGGGTATATAGTGTGATCATTACAATTAACCTACCAATTATAGTCAATTGTTACACTTAAATTGCACTCCTATTCCAAGTCTTCACACTAAAATTACAGATAATCATATTTTTTAATTATACGTTTCAATTTTTCATTTCGAAGTATTATGTTACCAATATTCTATGTTATGGTAGTAGGATTTCATTTGCGCATTATAGACACTATGTAACTAGTTTTATCGTTTACTAGGGAAACATTAGTTCTATTCATTATATATCGGTTAATTTACGTATATTTTAATATGAATAATTATCTTAGTGATGTTTCTATATCTTTTCAAGAAGTGGTTTAGAATATCCTTAATCATAATATCGATAGGGGTATTTTTGTACGTCAATTCGATTATATTTATCAATACGTGATAATCTATGTACTTGAACATTTTCGTTTGATTTAATTAATTCTATCAATGTATAATTCAATTGAGAAAAAATAATTCGTGAACTCATTATTCGATACACCAGTGTGGCAGTCCAAAATCATATATTTAAAAAAAAAAGAAAATTCATACCTCTACATTAATTGAAAGAAAACTTCTTTTCGCTTATATAGGTTAAATACCTTTATATGCCGTTAAGTATACTATTTAGAATAATTAAATGTAAACGAAAAACATAATATTCAAACAAAATTGACACGTATAAATATATATTCATCGATATACGAAAAACATATGAATTCATGATCAACAACTTTAATTAAGTCTTTATTAAACTCTAATTATATTACCTTGTTATTCACAACGAGTAATTCAATGCGAAAAGTAATAGTTATGGATTTCAATAATAATCTCACGGCTGTTTAACATAATTCATCAATTTTCGTTATATACCAGCGATTGTATACCTTAACAACGTAATTTGGGATTGGAATTACGTTTGAAACCCCTTCAAATGGGAAACCTTATACAAATTGTTTACGGCTTTTTACGCGTCACATACGTCGACTATATAATAGTACCGGGACAGAAACACAAAATATATATTGAACTTTCTAAATGCTGGTTGAACTAGATTTTAAGCCGTGAAAAAACCTATGATGATACGGGAATAATATTCAAGGAAGTGGTAAAAAATGCCTGAGGTTATATTTTCCCTCCACCTTTAGAAGTCGAAACCATATACTAAAAAGTAATTCCTCGAAGTATGTGCAAAACCGTAGCTTTCCAGTGTTTGAGTGGCTTAATACAACTTTGATATTTCTCAATACGCTCGTTTTACCGATATTTTACATACAAATTTCGTTAAGAGAATCTAATCCGCCCGCAAATTCGCCTTATAGTAAAAATAACAGAACATTAAAAAATAAAATATGTCGATAAGGACAGTTCGGAATTTGAAAACTACCGGTACGTTTAAATTTTATAAACTACTATCCCCCATGAAAAGAGTTTATTACATCACCTATGAACGATGCAAATAATGCTATTCATTACCTGAGATTAAGCTAAGTTACTGAACGATTACAATCTTAGTTTATTTACTTTCAATTTCCATATTGGATTCCTGTTAGACAGGTGTTAATATTCAAAGCGTAAATATTTAAACTAATTGGTTAAATATTCCGACAGTAAATGAAGGTTGTTGGTATAAAAAGTCACAATTTTATATAAATTACGTATAAATCTAAAGTTTATCGGTTTTCAAAAAAATATTTAGTAATTATTCTCAATAATTAAAAAGATTCATGAAAACCGTAACAAAAACGTATTACTCTTATAGTAACGATAGCGGCATTAACAACTCTTTTACCATTAAAGTAAAGTTTTGTACTTATTCTTGCAATCTCAACACGGCTCAAGCCGTTATTCTTCGGTTGACGAATAAAAAAAAAGGAATCCTATAAGCGATTTTACGTCTTTTTAAAACTTTAATAAATCCTTGATCGTAAGAATTAGCGACATAGCCTGAAAATACTCCGCCAAATATATTATTTGAGAGAGGGACAATAACGATAAATTAATTCATACGCGTTTCTTCCTGCATTTATATTTAGATCATAATAAGTACGTCTCCAGCGTATAAATTATCAATAGAAGATATTATGATCTTTATATCCGGTATAACAATATGAACCAAATATACTTTATTTGTACCATATGAATTTTACGTAACGGAAGTCACAGCAGCAATATAGCCACCCGCGATAGTTAAGGGAACGTAATTACAACTTTCGTAAAGTCTTTACGAGTCGTACTCAAACAACGCCTTACTTGGTTTAAACAAATAAATTCTTACGTAAAAAAATCCAAAATTTTCTTCATGATGTAACGAGTATGATTACCGTATCTATACCTTTTTATTGAATTTAACGCAACGTTTCCGCGACTCCGGTATTAAATCCAATGTAGTTATCCACGTTATCTTTGCCTTATATTTTATAAACCTTGTTGGGATAAATTTTAATCTTAATATATAATATTGTATGTGAGTTAGTAAAGATTGAATTCGACTTGGTATCGCGTCACCAGCTTTGAATTATATTTACCTTTATAATATGTATACTTTTTAATTATATGATATTTTTCTGCGTTTTAAACAATATAGGTTTTTCTTTTTTTTAAAAAAAAAAGAATGACTTACTCATCGATTGAAGTTATCGATTATCTTGGTATTAACCCAACGATTCGGCGAAACCACGTATTATGCACTTGATTCCACCTTACGGTTTATTGAAATATTTTGAAATATTCAATCTGATAGATTTCTATATCAGAAGCAAACCTATATATATTTTTAATTATAATACAACGTCACTTTCAATAAATATTCGACGGAATATCAATAAGGAACTTACGCCGCTTCAAATTATATATTACGTTTAGGGCTGGCAGATGATTACCGCGTTTGGAAACCAAAGTTCAAGTTAGTATGACAATCATTGGATGAATTCGTGTCGCTACTTTTTACGTGATCTTCCAAATGGCCCGTGGGGATTGTGACGTTATTACGCGGCTCTTCGCCATTTTCGTTGAAAATATTAACAAAACAATCTCCCTAAAGCCACTCGTTTTTATTAATAATAAACGCCTGGACACTTTCAAAATATTTAATTTTTTTTGATAATGCCTTACGAAATGAATTACTCTATTACCATTTCGTTGAAAGTATCCAATTTATTTTCAAAACGATAGTTTTTCTTAACGGTTGAAATCTCATGGGATCCATTATATTGTATGTTGTGGGAGTAATTTCCCATATTAAAGAAAATATTAACCGGGTTATTGGACTACAATTATATTATCGCAAATAATCTTTTTATGGGTACCCCTAGATTTTACGTCACAGATCACGAAGTTTATTTACGTGTGAATGTCAATGATCTAAAACATGTCCCTATAATAGAAACAAATTGTTATCCGATTCCATTGATTCAAAAAAAAAATTCGAATATCTTTCAAGTGAAATTGTCTACTGACTTAAATTTTATGACCCATTTTTAATGAAATTATTATTCAAAAATGAAATAGGAGAACAGCCAATTTTTGCACTTTTTTTTTTTAATTTCCAACATTTCATTACCACTTTTAACCTTTGAATACCCTGGCTACATTTTCACGGTACATTAATACCTTTTAACGCTCTTTTGACAATGTTTTCTATTAGCTTATTAGTACGACGTTTCAAATTATTTCAATATATGCCTTTACGATTATAATGCTCGGATGAAACAATTTTCAAACACCTGAAATATTACGAGGCTTAATCTCGATATTTCCAAATATAAAATCAGCGTTTAGAAATCAAATATCCGAAATTCATTATTAAACCTGATATCGAGGTACGTATAAACCCGTAACATTGTATGTTATCCGTATAAAATTGGCGTCAATATTTATATTTAAAGTATATGGTTTCCATGTATTTACTCTCTATTACTGACAACTAATTCGCAATTATAATACAATTATCCTGTCTTTAATTATATTCAAAAAGAATAGATACTTATTTCTGCGAAAGACTTGAAACGAAAATTAAGCTCGAAAGGCTTGAATTTAGCTTATTTTCCAACCCTTTTGCGCCTAATGAAATCCTGCTCCCGACACCTTTTCAAAAGATGATTACTCTGATTAAACCTTGAGGATTTATCTACTTCAACTACAAAATGAAGGTAGCCTACACTGTATAACATATTACTTGGTTTATTTGTCTACTACCGAATGTAATTACAAAATTTACGAAATGGAACTATTTAGTGTTTATAAACCGTTTAAAAAAACAGAACAAAAACTTCAGGGAACTATTTTCCCGTTCAATATTTTTATTCATTTCAAATACTGAAGTTGTTTTATAATGACGTAACGACTTTTCTCATAATATAATGTCTTATCCCAATATCATTTTTATTTATAACGCGATAAATTGATAAAAAAGGACATGATTATATACAACCGAATATACTTTCTCGACGAAACAATAATATTCTATAAGAACTTTTCAACTTTTGATTTTTAGGATGGGAACTTCAAAATTTTCACCTCGAATAAACTACTTTTGATCAATTACCGTATACTTATATCTCTCCGTTAACCTTTGTTAACGAATCCATCTCAACGGGTTACGATCTCTTTACCAATATCAACTGTTTAAGTCACTAGTACTCCACCATTACTCAAAACGATACTTACTCTCGCCTGATTATTATAATACTCATGAACTACCGGAATTATCCAACCGATATTGGTATTAACAATGACTAAGTAAAGAAAATTTTGATTTGGAAATATGTATTAAATGATAACGCCGTTTTACGGTTCTGTATCCGTATTTGTTTACCTAGGTAAAATATGTTTACGATAGAGTTAATATAAATTACCTACGATTTACCTTTCATTTGTCGACCGGATCACAATATTATTATCGCTATTTGTTTTTGAAACGTCATTTTAACCCGGCTTATACTATATGAACAGTCTCTTTGACCGGAACGACTATGTTTGTGAACGTACAATATATTTCAAATATTGTCAGACAAGGTTTTTTAAACACTTACTGGTTTTCAACAACTTTTAAACGGCTTTTATATCAGCCTTATAATCGACCTCTATGAAGAATTTATTAATGACACACCTTGCCTTATAATTAATATTACTCGTTTTAATAAATCTGTTATCGACGAGATGATAATTACTATGAATGTGAAACCTTACATAAAGTGGGGTTTAAGTTACTTTTGGCGGCTCTACGGTTTTTTTGTACACTTATTCATAGTTGAGATTCAAATTAGTCCGGTATGATTGAAAAACGCCTTTACGACTTGAAAGGGTTAAAATAATGATTAAATAACGTATTTTATTTCGAGATGAACGAAGCTACCTAACACCTTCATTTAAAAGTTTCAATAAATGTCTATTTCTTTTTTATGTCTACTCAATCAAATGTTACTTGTTTATTACATGGTTTTTGATTAGTGTTGAATAAATAAGATATAATCATTTTCCTTATTCCTTCACTATTACGTTGAGCTTGAATACCATATATAATGTTTACTTTTCCCATCTATCAAGTCGCTTATGAATATCACAATATTCATCTAACGAATCCACAATTTTACGGAATTTATATAAGCGGTCATGGTAGCAAAATTTCAAAGTATAAAGGAAACCGTTGATAAATAACGCTACGTCTTTAAACGATTTTGTTTCGGTAATAATGTAAAGCATTTTGGAAAGAATTATCAATTTTATAAGTTTTTAAAAACTTACCATTTATTTCATAATTAATATTCTTTTATGCGTATTGTTGATTTAAATGATATTCAATTCAGCCCCACGAAAGAAAAATATTTACGGTTTTATTTAAATTAACTGATTTCAGCTACTTCGAACGCTTTTTAAATCTAGTGAACCGTTAACATCTAACCACCTTCCCTAAATGTTATAAATACCGATAGCGAAACAAAATCAAAATAACACGTTTAAATTCTTTTGTGAAACTGTAAAACACCCAATTTTTTTAGCCACAGGTTTATCGAAACTTTCCAATTAAAGGTATTGGCTAAATGAACACGTTATATATACCTTACCTAACAGCCGTTCTCGAGCTTTTCAAATACCATAATCAACACCAGGTTTGAATTACGATATAGGTTAGCCGAGAACCATAACGTGCCCTCTTATCTATTATATGAACGGGCCCAAAATATTATATTTCACGTTATTAAAACACGTAAGTGCTGTTATTCCACTGACATAAAGTATAAAATGATTTCATATAAATACCGCTACCAAAATTACTTTAATATTATATTATACTGGTTGTCATCGGAACCCTCACTCAAAGCTTTAACACTCAGCATTTTTTCACCTATTTATACCTAAGTAAATTACTTTTTTTCGATATGGCTCAATTCTTTATCAAAATGCTTGGAGACTTCAACAATTGTTTAGTTGTTTTTAGTCGTGTTTTTTACCCGTTTATTAGCAGCTATACCCACAGATAATTTCAATATAAATTTTAAACCTAGAACCGAATTTCTTGGATCACGATCTCAATAGACAGAAGAGTTCCGGAACGATGGGGAGTAGTAAGTACTGAACCTTTTCCCCTATCAATATAAACATTTTTTACGTTATTCGACGAACTGTTATTTCTTTTTGAATGAAAAAAACTTAAATTTAAACGTTATCTAACCACTTGTTAGCACCTGATACGTAATTTTGCGACGAATAATTTTCTATGAGTTTCAGAGTTAATAGCTAGGTAGATTCTGAATAAAATTTTTAACATTGTATTTATATTTATGTTTTCATTGAACTAGTTATATAAATAGCTAAAATTGATTATATTCGTATTAACATCATGTAAACGGTTATATACACGAGTAACAAACCATTCGTCAATAATTTCTCAATCTTATCACGGGTTCAATCTACCTTCGGTTCTCTAACAGGATTTTATAAGGCCATGAACTATGCTGTAGACGTATTGTAAATTTGTCTGTTTCCGGGTTTCATTTAGGTATGTTTTAATTGTATAAAAAGCAAGTAATTATATTTTGATTGAAGATTATTAAAAAAAAACTTCATAAATAGGTATATTGACATATTTCATTGTCTTGTTCACTCTCACAATATGTAAGCAATTCATTTCGATAACCGTTAAAAATTTCATTTTTAATAGTGAGTAGCCTAGTATAAGGTATTCATAGTATAATGAATTGACTATAAATCGTATAAAGGTTAGGTATTGAATGTAAATGTCAATATGTTTACAAGCATAGCTTACAATTTTTTTTGGGGAAAGCGATAGGGAGAGGATTATACCAGTTTTTCCACACAGTGTTAGACCTTTAGATAGCTAAAACATTGTATACGAGGTTATGAAGTTATAAACCTCTTCGAAGCGGTTGTTTCCAAAATAATATACTTTTTGATTCGCTATTATTTTATATCACTTTTCATCACATAACTTGAAGGGGAGTGTAAGCCAGGAAATAATATTACGAACTGGTACTCAAGCTAATTTCTACGAGAAATTTAACCCTAATGGTTATCATCCATACACCGATGGTGCTAGAACTCCGCTTAAAAGCCGCACTAGAATATACCCTGACCTATTACGTGACCGGTTACTCTTTTTCCACAGTTTCGTAGCAGCTCTTTATTAGGGGTTTCTCCTCTCTTGTTAATCAAGTATTATAAATAGTATCCAACAATCTGGAGCTACAGCTCCGATTCAAGTCTTACTTAAATCTTAATTATAAATCATTTTTCAGATAAAAAAGTTTCCAACGAACAATAACTCAAGTTTTCATTTCAATCATTTCATTAAAAAGAATTGACCCTCAAAAACTCGTGACGCAAGCTTTCAAGGTCGCTCGTTTTTATAAGAGACTTTTTCGTATACAAGACCAGCCCCTGCCGCACATTATTAAAATAGTTATCACTGTTACCGTCGTATTTATAATTACCTTTTATGTGAGAAGACTTAGCCCAAGCAGTCGTTTAAGAGAGTCTGGTACTGTTAATTATCCAAGATGAAGAGAAGAGAATGTAACCTCCGATACGGAGCTGCTACAAGCTATAGAAAGGGGGTAGTCTGGTTACATGACACGATGACTTAGAGTATCGTGGAAGCATGGTAACCGTCATGGCTAAAACCCTGGTAACCACCAGCTTAGGTACTAGCCTCTAAAGTTACCCCCGGTATATCTCAATCCCTATAAGCTCTCTGCATGCCCCTTCTCTACCTCCCCGCTTTTTTTTTTTTTTTAGAAACCCGTAAATCATTTGAACCTACTTAAGTTAAGCCGCTTATTGTTATAGTTTAGGATACATAGCAAAACATTATTATTATTTAAACTAGTTATATGAAATAATATAGATTAAGCCGCCCAATATTATCACTTAGTCCACGTAAGATAACTTTCCTATTACCACCACTAGTCATCTGAATCAACTTAAGTTAGCTCTGTACTGTCATTATTTAACCCATGTAGTATTTCAGACTCAAGCCATTATGTATTGAGTCTACTGGTTACGTGAATATGCACGTAACGGGATATGCAGTACTCGGCTCAAGCTTTGTCCAGGTGCGGTCCGCATGTGATACGTGTGAGGGCACGTAATAGGCAGTGCACTAACCACACCCATAGGTTTTATACGCAAAACCATTATACCTTTTTTCATTTTTTTCGCTTGTACATTAATAGTAAACATTCTTTGTAACCCATTAGTCTTACTAACATATATTGGATTATAATATATGAAGATGGTCTTTCTGTATTTTTTCAAAGGAATGTTATTTATAATGAACAAGTTAAAAATATTAACGCTATTGTGACTGATACTCCGTCGGCGGATATCATATCCTTCACCTTGATAAATATAATTACTTCCTTTTAAAATTTGACTTAAGCCCATATATTTTATTTATAGGATATTGAGAGTTATATCGCTTTTTTTACGCAGAAAATTTCATAATTCGGATAATCGACATTAGATTTCGACTCTATATCTGATTTAGTTTAGATAGTTATTAAAATTTGATGATTTTCAATCAATTTAACGATAATTTGTATTAGTCTTTTGACGTCTAAATGTAATTGAAAACGACATTGCCAATTGTTATTCGACGGATCTGCCGTTATGTGAACGAAGACGCATGAAACGATAGACATTATATTAGATGAGAATAAAATATAACTCAGAGAAGGTTAGAATACGTTTCTTTACGTATGGTAGTTTTATAGGCTGGCGGTAAATTGGACCATTACGGGACAATACCAGGCTAGCGACCAAAAAGGTATGTATTATACGAGTAAATTTTTAGATTATATTCAAGTTTTTCCCAGCCACCTCTATCGAACGAATATGGTGTTGGTCGAGTTAAAGGGATTATTCATGAACTATAAAAATTGTAAGTATCGTTCATTATTATGTTCGAAATATAATTAACTTAAATGGGAGTATTGGGCTAGCCTTCGGCCGTTGACAGTATTTACCTACGTTTTCGTATATTTTGACGTATTCGAAATAAATTTCATGTGTTAAAAGTACCTCTTATGAATTATATGATGGTTGTTGTTATTTATCGCGTGCGTAAAATTTCACTTTTTTAGATTTCAAAAGACGTTATTTCCAAGAGTTATGGAAACTTTTATAGGTATAATAGGAAGACAAATTTATCTTTATAATAGGAGATAATTTATTTTAGTTATCGGTATTAAGTGGTTGCAGTTACAACGGCTTATCTTTCCGGTAAACCCCTTTAGTATACGTTTATGATCATAGACTTCAGACGATATGGGAAATGGCGAAAAAATGCTGAACCAAATCAGTTATGGAGTGTTACCTATGTTATAATTCAATTTATTACTATTAACATGGTTACCCATTCCGCTCGATCTTTCCTCCGATCTAGGTATATAAGGTTTAAGTCGAAAAGTTAAATAAATGTTTTTTATTAACGGCGACGGAAAAAGTCCAATTCTTGAATGAAATTTCGTTGAGGGGTTACGTAACTTTCATGACGTAGTTATAGAATCTAGTATAAAAGTGTTTGATTTAATTGAAATACGTTTAAATAAGACTTTATTTCTTACATTTATAACTTTAAATAATATTTTTCGAGTGCATAATATACTCAGTTTTCCCTGTAATTAATATTGTATTGAAAAAGAGCTTTTTATACAACAACGCAGTATGGAGAAAATTCGATCTATATAATATATCAATATGGTTATAATATAAAGGTAACATAGAAATACGCGTATGACGTACATAGTCAAGTTTAGCGTAAATATTATAGAATAGGTTAACACAATATTAATATATATCATTCCTCAAATGATAATGGCGAAAAATTAAAATAATTATGAATACAATATCAATAGGTTATATTGAACGTTGATAAGCGTAGTTCAAAAAGTTATTGTGAAAGAGGATCAATGGATAATATAGATAAGGTACAATCTTCGTCAGGGAATATATTAAGCAATATTGAATCAGTCTTGATCAATTTCATTACCCTATTTTAACTGATATCATTATGTATGTAAGATAATTGTTATTAGCCTTGTTTACAAGTCTTCATAAGATAACGCGTGTTTTATAGTCGATGACACCGATTAACATAAATAAATATCTGGATTTGTTACGTTGTACACCGTATTTGGCAAATTCAGGTGGTGCATTTAATAATGAACAGGTATAACGTTACTTTCATATCGAAAAACTTCGATGAATACATTTATATAAACACAAATAAAAATGAATATATAATGAATGTGGTTTAGGGATCAATATATTGTATGTTACTAAGTTAAAGTTTTCATTTTGAACGTGAAGTTATAGAGTCGAACAAAAAAGTTAAGTTTACGCAAATTACATTTTTTCTCAAATAGTTGGAATTATGAATTCCTAAACCTAGGGGAGGGGGGAAGAGCGATAATGGTTTCATATAGATTACTGGGTCATAAATAAAATTACTGAGTAAAATAGTTGTTTTTACCTTCGATTAAAAAAACCACATTTTTGTGATTTAAATTAACGTAAATAAAGGAGTTCAATTTCCAAAGGCGTTCTATTATATTCTTGTTATATCCATATAGGAAAAGATAACGGCTTTTCTTATATGTTTAAGCATATTGAAATAATTAATAAATCTTTCTAGGTTGTCAAAAACATTGAAAACATTGTAAAGGTATATTAATTATATAATGTATGATATTGTGGAAATTTTTATATATATTTTTTTTCTATATGCTTCGATTACTTCTAACATTATTTAACAGTAAAATATAACGAAAATTCAAGTGGTCAAAGGATGCCTTCACAATACCAGATAAAACGCAAATCTGAGGAATTGTAAATTCGTGGATAAAAATGTAAAATACTTTGATTTTATCGTAACAGTTAGAATAGGTGTCTGAGTCGATCCTGAGAAAGTCCAGGTAACATACCAATAGGAATTCTCACTAACTATTCGGTAAGTCGGAATTATTTTAGATTTTACTAACATTTATCGAGTCTTTATTAGTAATTTTTCCGATTGAACTAATTTTTTCCTATAACTTACAAAGAAGGAAAATGGACATTCGACAAAAATCGAGAGGAATACGTGTTTTAAACGTTGAAAATATATATTCGTTACGGTATAGATATTGGTAGATTAGCTTTTATATCGGTGAATAATAATTGAAACCGATTGTTTAAAGATATCGTTGAACGAGTGCCTATCATAAGGTGATAATGTTAATATTTCAAAGCCGATTGTGTATCATTCCATAATATTAATAAACGCGAAGCATAATTATACAATTTTTCATAGGGAGGTTTTCAAGATATCATCCTACTTAAAAACGTGGTTTTTGAATTTACGAAGGGTTTATTACCCGTTTACAATATTGACGGATTATAAGAGATTAGAGTATTTTCTTCGTTACGTTTCATTTTGAAAGATCAGGTTCGATAGGCTTACAATTTTCGCTTTTCCCATATTATTTAAGTTCCCGGCTTACGACTTCAAGAGCCAATTTGGTTATATTCACTCGTAAATTATGAAAGAACCTAGAAATTAAAAATCGCTGCGCTCATGTTTATGAACCTATTTCTATTACTATTTTACATATAGTAAAAATGGATTCATAAATTTTGGCGGAATATACGGATTGAATGGTTGAGACGGCAGGTTCATTACAAAGCGCGATAGCATGTATACCCAGTGAAAGGCAAAGGATTTCAGGGTGTAAGCGGTAATGGGATCGCCTTATGCTCGGACCGGATTTGCGACGCCGACTTTAATACCGTTGGGAGATACCAGGGTATCGGCAGTTATAATACCCTTCGGTTCCGGTTGGCGTTAAACCCGCTCACTTCGTTAATCATAAGCTATTACCATATTTTCGAGTAAAACATCGTCGAGAAATTGTAGGGCTAAGCAGTGAGAAACTGCCTGTTATATATATTTCGATAATTAAAGATTATAACAAGAGTTCAATGTTTTCCGGTCAAGTGAAAACATTTGATATAAACTATAAATTATAATATCGACTTGAATTGTACATTAAGCTACTCTAAATTTTGATAATTATTGACTTAAAAATTATTGAAGACGAAGATCTTATAATTGGCTTACGAGTCTCCTATTATAAGTTGTCCGTGTAAAAAGAGTTTTTTTAGAATCCTTCAATAAGATTTTATAAGAAGGAAATAGTTGTAAATTTTCGAAGTTTATATCGAATATATATATAGTATCACTATATAAAGCTCCTTAATAACTTATAATAAGGTATATTTTGTTACATTTTTTCCTAAATCGTTATTAAATTTATTTTTCCGTTGACTTTCTACTAGAATTACTTGTTATTGATAAGGGTTTTCAATATTTACTAGTAATTACAAACCATATATATAAATCCATTCAATTTAAGTCTATATAGTTTATAATTGCCGAGGTGTATTAAAACGTTTTCTAAATATATAATAACGATTTTATTGATTTACGGGTTTTTTAATCAACGATGTCGACTTTCATTGGGTAAGTATGTTTTATTTAACATTGTATTCTTGATAAAAATTATGCAAATTATTTTCAACTGTAATATAATCAGGCTATTGGCCATGGAATCTATAGGTTAAGCGACTGTGCTCGTAACGAGATAGGCAGACCCGATCCGGGCCCAGTCCTGGAGCAGACTGGGCGAAGTCCGTATACGTACGTATAAGGATACGTAACGTGCTGGGAACTAGCCATGCCCATAGGTCCGATACGGTAGGCTACGGAAGCCTCTTTGAATATTTCACTGGACTTTAATATTAAATTATATTTGGTATTTGCTTAGCTTACTATAGTAAATCGGACTATGATAAACTATTAAGGTCTTTTTTATTCTTTAAAGTAATATTACTTATGATCAACGGGTTGATAATATACCTCAATAATTCACGTTACACTATACCTTTATCGAAGAAGATAGAACGTTGACGATTATCCAATCCTCCACCTCTATAAATATACCCACAATATCTTTGGGCTAACTTAAGCCGATATTTCTTGTTTACAAGATATTGTAAGCTATATCTCATCGGCTATAAAGTAATGATAATAGTCGGGTTAATCTTCTTGAAGTATCGACTCTAAATCCGACTTCGTTTAAGTTGTAGTCCAAATTTAATAATTGAAGGTCAAATTAGCCGCGACTGGTATTACCTTTACATTGGCCTCACATAAGCGAAAACTATAAAATTGATAGTAATTCAACAGATATGTTTTTCCATAGTAGGGGCTGCGACAAATTATCGATTTAAATTTAAAACGGATAAATTATAAAATGAAAAATATCCGTATACGTTCTTTTACATATTTGGTTACTATATACGCTGGCGGTAAAGAATTCAATTATAAAGTATAACGAAATCACCGTATCTAAGGGTATATATAAGATGAGCCAGTTGTTCGATTATATTGATGCTAATTTCAACGACCCTTGTTACAAGAATAAAGTATTAGTCGAATCAAAAGCATTGTGTATAAGTTGTAAGGACCTATAATTACTATTTATTATCAGTTTCGAAATGCTTTTGGCTTAAACGGGCGGCCTAAATTAGCTTTCGGTCGTAAATTGTAATTATTTATGTTTTTTTGAATCGTTACGTACTCGCCAGAAATCTATTACGGCAAGTGTTAGCCGGATGGATTATGTTGTAACTTGAGAAAAGTACTGCGAACTCACTAACGAATTAAAATCCTTATATTTAAAACAACTTCTTGGTCGTTAACCAATAGGATTTGTATAAGCTTAATGGCCGGATAGTAATATCTTTATAACGGGAGTTTACGCTTTTTAAGTATTTTCGTTAAAGGGTTATAATAATCGTAATTTATTATTCTGATATCTCGGTTAGTTGTTGTAGTTAACCCGTTTTATACGTATTGATAACTAAGTACGTAAAACGATGTACATGATGGTAAAGAAACGTTAGGCCAAGCTCGTTACGAAGCTTTACATACGTGATGGCGTATCGAACTACTAACGTGTTTTTGAAATCCGCCCAGTATTACCTCCTACGAAAATATATACGGTTTAAATCAAAAAAGTGAATAGATGTTTTTTTACTAATGGCGATGAAGGAAACTTACTTCCTGGATATAGTTTCGTTTATAGTTGATATAATTTCAACGATATAATTAAAAAAATCGATTAAAGTAAAGTTTAATTTAATAAAATACTTATAAACGAAAATACATTTTGTATCTGTACATTATTTAATAATACATACTTTTTGGATGTTAAAGACGATTTTATTCATAATGGTCATTATATTCTAATAAAGGCTTTAATATATAGTTTAAACTTAAAGTTAATTTGTGCTATTATATTCTCGAAATCTCATTAAGATATTATAATTACGGAAAAATACTCGTATTACCTTAATAGCCAGTTATCAAATAAATACTGATATATAGTCGAACCCGGTAATAATATATATTATTCACGGAATGACGCTGGATATAAACTTTAAAATACCTTGGATACCATATTTATAACTGATTTTAAATTTTAGCATTAATCTTTTGCTAATTTATAAATACGAAGGCTTGGTTATCGATGCGGAAATAGTACTCCTTAAGATTTAGGATACATAAGGCGTCATAAAATCATTTTTTATCAGTTTAGCGAAACGTTCGTACCGGAAAGTACAAATTGTAGAGGATTTATTGGCGTTAGCTTTTAATACAAGCTTTTACAAAATAACGCGGATTTTTTTAACAACGGCGACGACTACGGTGAAGAAGGAAAAGGATTGGTTATATATTTTACCAGATTTTGCATAATTTCTCGATATTCTAGATAAGTATAAAACTATAGGCTTACTCTAATATAATGTGCAACTCCATTATTACGTTTATATAAAATCAAACGAAAATAAGCTTTTATTGAAATGATTTTAAGGGTTACTATAGTAGATAATAAGGGATCAATATTTTAACTTTCGATTGTAAGTTAGGAAATTTGATAAATAAGTTTTGGGTTTAAGTCAATTTTATATTGATTTTAACGCTAGTAGTACTTACTTCCAAGCTGAAGGTAGAATAAAAGTTTTATATCGATTACGGAGTATGTAATAAGATATCGATTAAAACTGTTTACCCTTACCTATAATTTAAGAGATCTTACGTACTTTGTTGAAGTTCATATAGCTTATAAATCTTGATATTTGAATGGTTTTTTACCGGATAATGTTAGAATTTGGATAGGAGGAATCAATAGCGTTTCGTATAAGATTCGGGTTATTTAAATGAATAAATACCTCTTTTAAGTTGACGATAGCGCCGGCGATATTTTCACGATACATTAATTATGTAATCATAAATATTCTTTGAAATTTTGTTATAATGTACTTAGACGACTTTTTGATCTATTTTTTCGGTATTAAATAGAACTATATATTAAAGTTTTATGGGGTTTTGAATTTTTTTCGTAATTAGAAACTCAATTTCAATTGACAAGAGTGCAATTAAGTAATCAAAGAGGTAAAATAATTGGAATTTATGATAACGGTTAATATAAGTATCCAGGCTAACCCCGACAAAATGCGGGTAATTCGCTAATATGAGTTATTATGTATTATTCGGGAGGTTCGATGTATTTTAAGTTTAGTCAACTTTTATTATAGTTTTACTACTTTTTCTTTTTTGGAATTTGAACATTATTGTGCTTGATGAACGAAGTAAATAATTCATTAATGTTCAGCGAAACATGAGGAATTAATACTCTGAATCTTGAAAAATATCTTTATTATGGCCCCGATATTAGCATATTAGGATCCAGATCGCTCAACAGATGGAAAATTACACTACTTAAGAATGGCGTTGAAAGAGTGTTCGATAAAGTGGGATTAGGAAACTATTTTACGGGCAGTATCTTATTATTTTATACAATCAATAAATGCGAAATGTTACTATACCATTCACGATAGTGAGCTTCTTTCGGTAGTATCCAATTTGAAAACCGTGTTTTTCGAATTATATAGCATGCGTTTACCGTTTACGATCTTAACGGAAATAACCTCGAGGGGTTTTAATACGTTGAAACCGGTAACATTGTTACGAACTCGGCTTGCGTTAAGACCGCCATTATCGTTAACGCTAATTAATCGCTTTATTTTAAACCTGGGTAATTTCAAAAAATTGTAAAACTAAAAAAGTAGTAAACGACCTGTTATATAAGATTCGCTTATTAAAGGTTTCCCAGGGCGTTAATCACTTTTTAGGTAAAGCCACATGATTGCTATAGATTACAGATCATAAGATTTACCTAAAAGGTCCATTACGTTACCGTAGCCGTTTGGAAATACCGAATCGGAAAGTATTAACGACAAAAATCTTATGGTAAACTTACTATTCGTTTACTAAAAGTTATTTTAGTGAAAATATTATGTTTAACTAATTTTAATGGTATTATTACTCAAAGTGGATAGTAACAAAATATTCGACGTTTATATATAATATACAAGTAATATAACATGATAAAGCCTCGTTGTACCTTACGACAAAGTCATCGTCAACGACTTTCAATTCTAAATAGGTATTATATATATATTTTAATCGACTTTATCATCGACCTAATAGTTATTAAAGGTAGACCCCGATATTTATTGATCATTACAGATAGGTTTTCAAAGTTAATTTAGCTTAGTGTCGTGTGTTTTATAATTCATAATACTCAAATATGGCGATTTCGTGACGTATAATGAAAATAATATAGATCTCTAACTTCTATTATTAGTAATAGCGGTTCAAATTGAATGAGGGTATTGAAAGTGACCCTATATTTTTTAATAACAGTAAACCAACCTTTATCCAGAGCATATTACATAGAAACAAATATAGAAACTAAACGTATAAACTAGAGAATTTAAAATTATTAACATAATATCGTCGGCATTTCATAATTCAATTAAGCTTTGTACTTACCCGTTGATGAATTTTCGTTCAATTACCAAAAGTCGACGGTTACCGGCTTCAACCCAGATTATTCAGTAAATGAGTATAAAATTTTATCTATTCGCAGGGTAAATATGGATAGAAAATTGTTACCTAATACGGCGGGGCGAGGTGTTATGTTTTTTGTATATTTATGTATGGGAGAGGAGGTGATGTAGGTAGTGGTAACTAATATTTAATAATAATTGAAAATGGCGGCAAACTGTCGGCGACGCTCGGCTAAACGATATGAAATAGGGAATTGGGTTTAGGTAAGCTTTCGTAACATTAAAACCAATAGTTACAATAAAAAATTTGATGAGCTTTAAAATTAGTACTAGGTCGTCGATATTTCAATTCCGCCTAATATAGTTCCGAATATTTTTTTAAATTCCTTTTAGTTTACGTGCGTTTGGTGTTTCGTACGGTTTCTATCCCTTTTTCATCGTAGGTTTTATCCGATATTCGCTGGAAACCAATTTTAGTCGTTAACTCTATAGAAAATAATATATAATAGGAATTTAAAGCTTAAGAAATTTTGGCGCTGAAAAAGGGGCGGGGTAAGGTTTATTTATATTAGTGAAGAACAAGAGTCTTAATAAGTTTAAATGGGAATGGCTTGAAAATTGCAAATATGTTGTAGTATTGGACAAATGTAGGGCTAAATGTGGAAATATGATGGTTTATAATAACCCGGTATTTCGCCGTTAACGTTAAGGAATTTAAGCAAATCAAGCTTACTATAACATCAGAATAATATATTACTCGCGAAAGTAGACGGGAATTCATAACTGATTTATATTATAATATAATAAGTAGGGCCTGGTAAATATTACCCGACATTCTCAAATATGTATCCGACCCTAAGATGGCTTTTATTACGATTTAGTAAAAATCCAGCTATTCGTTATTATTATCTTTATTATGGTTTCACGAATATCGGCGTTATTAACGTTAAGGGCTTTATTATAATTATTTCCGAATACTGGGACATGCTAGTGAGTGGGGACGATGAAGAGTGTAGCAGGCATTATTAGGCTCCGAGGAAAAGAGAAAGTAAAAGGCGGGACGGGCGCGGGGAGAAGTCGAGAATAGCGGGTAGCGTCAGAAGGGAGAGGTATTAAAGGAAGCCGACGATTACGGCTAACGATGAAAGCGACACTTCAAGCGGATTACAAAAAACTGTAATATATTAGTTGGAACTCGGGCGATGTAGTCAGCCCGGGTACTTTCCTCCGCACGTTCGCGGTCAGCCCGATTTACTCGCTCTTAACTGAGGTTAGCACATAAAATACGAGTCAAATCGAAGCTTGTATAATTAGGTCTTGGACGTCATTTGCTACACTTTATAAGCTATGATCTATATTACTTATAAGAAATATAGCTTACGAAGCTATATTATTTTAGCTACTTAAGCCAAAAATACTGAAGGGTATGCAGCGAGCATTGAAAGGGGCTGGAGCAACGACGTTACGCATTAATATGCGGTTAGCTAAGGGATTTTTATCTTTATAAACAGGCGATACCGTAAAAGGTAGCGATGGAGTCTTAGAGGTGGACGGACCCGGGAAAAGGGGCAACAGCAACGTATAGTTAAAAGGGTAACGTTTTAAACGGTCGGTATGGTATTTAATTCTTATATTTAAATAATACCGCGAGGCCGGGCGAACTAATGACCTAACTTAAAAAAAGGCGGGGACAAAAACGAGCCCATAACTCAGGACGTCTTTTTGACGCTTACTTGTAACGGATAGAATATAGAATTTACTTTTAGCTTTAGCAACCAATAAATATAAGAGGGCGCGTGAACCGGATAAGACTGTAAGTAAACTTGTTTACTAAACATATTACTAAAAGAAGTGAAATTACAGTCGGGTTTTTCAAAAATTCAACCTGTAAACTTACATTACTATAGACCATTTGGTACACAAAATAGCCTTACATCCGATAAAAGCGGATACAAATGAAATGAATACCCGAGTAAAAAAATCGGTTAATATTCTATATACACGCATCTTTAACTTATAAAAGAAAAAGTTCGCTTTTATCTTCATTATTACTAAAGACGAAAAGTTCTCCTATAACACGAAAGGGCTACAAAAGAAAATTAGAGGCAGGGTATTTATATATAAAGGGGGTAGTATACTTTACAGAGCAACTTACTATTTTCATCAAGTGTTTCAACGACAGCATAGCGTAAATTAGGTCTATTATATAGGTCAGTGATAAGGTTGATATAAAGGAAATGACTAAAAGATATCAACGGGAATTGGTAGCTGGAAAGTGAAAGAGGTAAGTGTAATGATTATGAAAAAAGGTAGATAGCAAAGTAAGAACTTCATTGTAAAAGAGATAAGAAGTAATTTTTAGGGGCTAAGAAGGCGTTCGTATTTATAGGTATTAGCAGACTAGACTCTGCAGGGGTTAAGTGTTATATAGGACACGTTATACAGAATTAAAGATAAGAACGAGCTATTACACGACGTATTAAAAGTTAATTTATACGGTACCAACGGTAAAAATAACACATGATACGGTAAAACTAAAGGACGTGTTATATGGCGTCGACGACCTGGTGTTAAATCGTCTAATACGTTATATAAATCGTTAAAGCACACGTTATACAGCGTCGGTGGCCCAGGATTAAACCGGCTAATACCTTAAGCAATATATCAAGAAAACGCTTCACGGCACCGGAAACCTAAGGTCGAATAGTCCTCTATGTTATACGACATCACCGGTAATAAAGATATATTATACTGTAAAGCCGAGGGGCGCGTTATACGGTGTCGGCGGCCTGTGGTTAAATCGACCAATACGTTATATAGCTTGTTAAAGAGCGAGTTGTATGGTACTGGCAGCCTAGAGTTAAACCAACCACTGCGTTATACGACACGTTAAAAGCGATTTATACAACGTCGGTAACCTGGAGTTGAATCGGCCGATACGTTATACAATGCGTCAAACACCGCGTTATTGATCCGCGCCCGATATGCGTACAAAGCAAGTAAATCCCACGCTCCGCATTTAACCAGTGGAACGCCGTAGCTTTTACAATATCCGGAAAAAAGGGGGGCATATTATAAACTCAAGCTATTGGCTATTAAGTTTATAAGTTACGCGATTGTACACGTAATGAAATAAGCAATACCTAGTCCAGGCCCAGCCCGAGCGCGGACCGAACGCGGTCCATATACGGTACGTATAAAGGAACGTAGCGGGCTGGGAACTGGTTATGTCTATAGGTCATGCACGGTAGACTACGGTAGCCTCTTCTTTTCTTCCACCATACCTTAATAGTAAACCCCATCTGTCATCTACTTGGATTATCATCGTAGGTCGGACTATAACATCTACTACATATTATTAAAAAACCAACAGCGATACTCAAGGAGTGAATTTGGAGGTTTCGAAGTATTTAAGGATTGTCGTCGCTTTTTCGTAACATAATTCGATATTATATTTCACTTTTCATTTATTTACATCTAATAATCGAACATCGAAGACTACCGGGTTTTATACAAATCCTCTATTCAATGGGTGTAGAAAATCCTTTTTTTTTCTTGAAAAAAATAGATTGAACGTTGTCAATTCATCTGGTGAAACGAAGTTTTTCAGTTTTCAGCATATTTACCCGATGATTTGGAATTAGTTCTGGCTGTGATAACTCATATTTAATAATGAATAAAATGAAGGCAAATCGTTGGTGACGTTCGGCAGAAATATATAAATTAAGCTTTCAGTTTTAGCTTAGTTTACGTAATATCACAACCAATCCTCCAAATAAGCAACTTAATTAATTATATGGTTGCTTGCTGGTCGTCGAACTTTCGAACACATTAAATATCACTTCAGATATTTCTAAAAAGTAAGCTATATTTTATGAAAATTTGGTTAAACGGGCGGTTACGGACCGACTCTCGTAAGTTCTATTAGATATTCGACCGAAATTAATACTCGTTACAGATAAAACTAAAATGTGTATATATGAAAAATATAAAATTGAAAATATTTTCGATATAAATAATGGAAAGGCCGGTATCTGTAATATACATATTAGGTGAAAGGGTTATAATAAATCTGATTAAATGGTATTGAAACACTACTAACATGCGATGATATTAAATTTATTCGAAATGAAATGAATAGACACTCAGTTTTATAATAGCTCAGTATCTCGACGTCAGAGTACAACACGTTTTTAATAACTCATTTGAATTGAATCGTCTTTACCTCAATAATAATATTAATAAAAAGAAAAAGATCATTCCTCTAATACTATAATACAACATATGAAGTCGAGTATACGTTATAAAGCCTTATTAAATAAATATAACATCGCAAAACATTTCCTATTAAAAATTACTAAGTTGTGTTTACTAGCTATTATTATCGTTATCAAAGTCATTTAAATAGTAGCGCCGCTAACGTTGCAAACCTTTTTCCGATTTTCTTTGGATATTGAAAAAGGCGGGTAAAAGTGGACGACATAAAACGAGGCTGGCGTTAGGTAACGCTAACAAAGGTAATTTAAGGGGGATGGAGCGGATATTAGTAGAAACCGACAATAAAAGGTAACTTCAGATGGAGCTAGTACTAAGTAAGACCGAAAATGGTGAATAATGCGAGGCGTAGAATTGAAATCGGCCTTTTAAAAGTGATATAAGAGACTATAACACATTAGGTTATGCTCGAGTAACGCGATTGATACGGGTCGGTTGTTAAACTTTTCGAGGTTGACTCGATTAACTTGATTTTAGTTATGGTTAATAAAGAAATTGAGGGTAAAAAAACTTTTACGATTAGGCATTTAATATCATTCGCCACGTTTTATAAGCCGTTACTAATATTAGTTATTAATTTAATAGCTTTCGTGGCTGTAATTCTTTGGTTATTCGTGTTAAGTTTATGAAATGATATATAATGTGTATTAACGAGGACCGGGGTAGAAACGTTTTGTACCAGTACAAGATTATTGAAGGGCGTTTTGTTGCGGTAAATATGCAAACCAATCGAAGGTGTCGAATAAGTTTTAAAAGATAACGTACCTAAAAAGAGGCAGCAATAAACGCGTATAGCTTAGGGCGTAATCACTTATATTACTATAATGGTAGAGACGTCCTACATTGGAGCGATATAATGAAGACGAGTAAATGAATGAATTAAATCGATGAAAATAAAAGTTAATATGGTTTTGAAACCTGTGGTATTTTTTTAAAGTTTACAGGCGAAGAATGTGTTATAGTTACAGTTTTCGAAGGCTACGCTAAATTTCCGTTGTAATCCTCGTTAGACAAGCGAATTTGTAAAGAAGTGGATCTATTAAATACAATAAAACAATGCCCAATTTATGGCTGAATTTCCTGTAACACTATTTTTTTTGGCTTTCAATCCTATAATCATTCTTATTAGAACAACATCGTTGGGTATAATAGACGTAAATATATATAAAAGATACAATAAAGTTAAGAGGTCGGTTGATATAAAATATATAGGAATTTTCAAAAAACAATAAAGTGAGTTTTTTTTCTCGTTACCATTAACGTTTAGTGAAAGGAGATAGTCTTTAAGGCGATAAATCTACATTACATAATTATTCGCATGGCATTTGGGCATAAAAGTACGGCATACCTTGCTAGGAGTCTAGGTATTGCTAATAGCGTCGTTAATAACAGTATAATCTAGGTTGGTATCGTTATAAATATTAGTTAAATTTATGAAGGTAAATGAATAAGATGCGAAACGGTAACAGTTAAATATAGGCTACGATTGGAATCCAAAAATACGGTTATAAATAAGGCAATTGTAAAAAACTCGATAGGGACAATGGTGTATGAGAGAATTATTCAAGTTGTAAAAATGGGAAAAGTGTTTTTTTGAAACGATAGTAAGGGTCGTATTTAAAATTATAGGCAAACTGGCATCAGTCAAAGCTATAAGTCATATGGCGCGTAGAGAAACGCGTTAAACGGCGCCGGTGGCCTAGTGATAAAACGGTCTATACGTTATAAGGCACTTTAAGGGGCGCGTTATATGGCGCCAGCCGCATAGGGTTGAAACGACTCATACGTTATACGGTGTATTAAGAGAGGGCGTGTTATATAGCGTAGGCGGCCTAAGGCTAAAACAGCTTATATGTTATACGGTACATTGAAGGGCGTACTATATAACAACAACAACCTGTAATTATACCGGCCTACGTATTATGGGCACGTTATACGGTGCTAGCGGCTCAGGATCAAACTATCCTATATATTATACGGTACGTCAGGAGGTACGTTATAGTCACGCGCCCGATTTGCGCCCGGCCCGCGTATTTGGCGGATACTATCCACATTTTACGTTTAGCCAGCAGGATTCCTAGGCTCTTACAGCTTTTAATAAAAAGAGGGGTATATTATAAACTCATGTCATAGGCTATTATGTTGATAGGTTACGAAACCCCACGTGTCACGAAATATGTAGTACCCGCCCTGAGCTAAATCCTGATGCAATCAATTTATAGCACGTGTGAAGTCACGTGTTGTAATATGCACTGACCATGCCTATAAGTCCTGCACGAAGTACTACTGTAGCCTCTTCTCGTCTTTCGCCTGTACCTTAATTGTAAACTCCATTGGGCACTCACTTAGCTTACTATTGTTGGTCGGCCCATAAAACGTAGGTTAACTAATATACCGTGGTTACAGGTTATCTTAACCAACGCGGGCTAATCCATTTATTATTTTTTCTTACCCCATTTGAATGAACAAAATAAACATAATTACTCACCCACGTATGTTCACTTATCTATTTCGTCAACGCGACTACATGGTTCAACTTACATATTCTTTAGAAATTATAAAAAAAAGGCTTTCAGATAACCCATCATTTTATTTTTAAAGAAAAACCCAATTGAATCCTTTAGCAGGTGGGGTGGAAAGGCCCATTTTTATTCTTAGTGGAACTATAATGGTATTTGCAAAGGTTGAAGTTTATAGTGTTAAAGAAGTATAAAAAAGATTTCCAAATTGAGTATATACAACCAACTTATTTAACAAAGACACTACTTCAGGAAGTTGCCAATGCTGAGGTGGTTTACAAAAATTTTGTTCCTGGTTTTTAAATTAACCTTAACATGGAATTCATATTCAGGTATTTCATTATCATTATTAACGTCAATAAAGGGTAGTTGATAATTACGGATCTATTTGCTTGGAAACAGGTTATAATAAATCATAATAAGTTATTTGACGTAAAATTAACCATATTTTACACCCGGAATCCCAAATTCGACGACGAAAAAATCAATGACATGTATAATGCTGTGTCTATTATCTATTTTATCTAATTTGATGTAAAACATACTTTAATTATCGGTTTTTTTTTTCTTAAAAAAAAAGCTTAGAGATATTATAAACTTACAACTGGATGAAAATATAACGTTATCATAAAGTTGCTTGTTTTGGGAGCTATTATAAAACCGCTGTTAAAAATTATACGAATTTCGTGACTTGACGAGTACATTAGATGAAATTTTTGAACTTTACGAATGATTCCCTGGTTTAAAGAATTGAACGTTAGATAGGTTATAGAGGGAAACCTAATAGCCGTATATTAAAAAAACCGTGTAAATATCGGCAGTAATAATGTCTTCAATATTCAACGGCAATCAATAATCAGCTACTTAACGACTTCAATAGAGCTAGAAAAAAATAACAAAGAAATATAAGTCAATTAAAACCTACTAACTAACTCGTTTGTGAACGCAATCCATCCTAGGTTGGAATACCATACGTGAGCATTACTTTACCCCCGTCAAGTCGCAAAGACTTTTTCAAAATCCACAAATTTAATTAAAACTTCGAGTAGTTGATAATAACACGAAGAAACCCGCAGAATCGCCAACGAAAATTTAAAAACATTGACGCGTAGATTTCAACATCTATTATATACATGCGTTCCAGTTACAACAACTTAAACTCACATATCCGTAATGACCGTAATGAAGCATAAATCACCCCCTTATTTCAAAGGAAAGTCAACTATGAAATCAACGAAAATCTCGGTCAAAACCTTCTCGAAAACTAATACAGCTTTCAAAAAAATCATATCCGACAATTTCGTTAATAAGTCATTCACCTACAAACATCGCAATTTCGGTAAAAATACTAAACCGCACGATGAAACCCGCGTCGAAAACAATTCCAACAGAAAGAATAGTATTCATATCTCGGCTTTTATAGCTAGTAAATAGTGAATCGTATATAGCTTCAATTGATGGAATGATAAATAACTCGAAAACGAGAATGAAACTCCAGCTACAAAACTGTAAAATACCATTGAAAGAAATATTACAACGTAAAAAATAAAAATATTTGATTTTCATTATAAAAGTATCGGTAAGAGAAAAACAATCAACAATATATACTATGGAACCCTAAATGTAGGTGAGTCAGATCCTAAGAAATAATGACCTCATAGCTATTCTAAACCTTAAGGTTAGACAAAAACTTATAGCACTAAGAAATAAGCCCACCAACGATAGTAAGCAAGGAAAAAAAGAAACACGAAAACGGGTAACAAAACACCTAGGGAAATGAAACTATGGTATCTGACTGAAAAGACGGCGGTGAAAGAAGATTTTGAAAATATAATAATTTCACCGTAATAATTAATCTAGACGTATATGATTGGCCCGCTTATTATAAACGAATTCAAAACGAAATTGAAAAATTAGATCCGATTATTAAACCTATTATTCACAATATTGGTGAGTGATTACAAAGTATTAGAAATTATAATAATCCCTAAAATATTAAACAAACAGGTTATATTTTTTGACATTGTAATTTATAATTCAAACAACTGATTCTCCTTAATATTTCTTCATCGTAGATTTAGTAATTATATTCGACTAGTTACAAAAGACGATAGTACTGCACTACTAAATATAGGGTACCGTAATTGTCTCCATTAAGAAATCAGCTACTTGAAGCTCAACCAGATATCCTCGACCTTATATCAATTTTCTTGACATAGTTATATGAACCACCCTATTAAGGAAAGTTGGAGGCCTACACTATACAACCTAATAGTACCCACTCCCCCCAAAAAAAATCAGGTTTAGCCTCTCTTAACACCATTACTTCATATATATTTCATTTTGTTATAATATTACTTCTTGACTCTATCACCATTTTAAACTTTTTCAACGACCACTTTTTTAGCCATTGAAATCGTCGTCGGCCCGGCTCATTACTCGCGAAATAGTAAATCCAAAAAACGTTTTTTCTAACGAATGATTCTATCCCAGGTAACTTTTACCAACGTAACATGTTAAATTTAAACTGAAATAATACAAATTTCACTTCCTTAAATTATAAGGGTTTGAAAAAAAACTTTTAATATAAACGTTCGTACTTAAATTCTCTATTTATCTATTTAGTTATTTGATTCATAGTTATTACCACTTATACCGGCGTCACGACCGCTTTACGGGGCCTTCGACTTTTTTAAAATCGTTTTTCAGCTATCTGTAAAAGATTATTTACGGTACACTACCCACTTAATTAATATCATGTAAGATTTTTTTACACTTTTGGGATTTGCTATTTCTAGTAAAAAGATCTTTTGAATTTTTCTTTTCCCACGAATTATAAAGTTTATTTTGTTTATACACGCGGGCATTGAAATAAATTTCATGTTGTTAAACCCTTCATATATTTAAGCTGTTAAATCTTTTATATGAGTAGATGTAGGGCGGGAATTTTCATAGTTTTATAACATGCCCTAGTTAAGGCTACAATTTTCATACCATTTATTACGGGTTTTTAAATAGTAAAGTAGTTTGAAGCCCTGAATAAATTCTGAGGTTTCGGTTCAATTACCCTTTATTTTTTTGATTTTAAAATTCAGTTTTCAATTAAAGATTATATTTTTAATTTAATAGGTATAAGCTTAGAACTCTATATTTAATACAATTGATATTATATATTTCTTTGGTCCATATTCATGAAAATAATGCCTTTACCAATACGACAAAAATAAGTGAGGGGAAAGGGTTCATTTTTAAAGCGGAGACGTATATAATTTATATAAAAACGCTTTGGTAGCCATTAAATATAACATGTAGAACAAGATTGGTAAATTAACCACAGGAAGGGAAATATACTTCTTGCAATTTATTTATTTTTGAAAAGAAGTCGACTTATTGGTTTAAGTTCTTAAAATATAAAATACAAAATCGGGGAATTAAAAAGTGTAGTAGTTGTATGTGGTAAAAAAATTATGTTTGAAGGCTTTCTATCAACATATATAAATTAACATTCACGATGGTTACACTTAATTAGCTATAAGATATTCTATTTACGATAATATTAAATAATAAAGATAAAAACTGAACAAGAATATTTTTTTTTAAAAAAAAAGTCTCATAATTACGGTTCCGAAGATCCAAAAAAAAATATGAATCCGCTTAAATACAACTTTTTTCTTAAATTACAAATAAAAAGTGACTTATTTTGAATTCAACTGACAATGAAGCTCACTACCATAAATTATTCCAAAAATATTATCTATAAAGTGTGGTAAAGCCTAAAAAAGAGAAAAAAACTTAGTCATGATATAAATGTAAAAGCTAAATATTCCCGGATAGCACCTAACTTTATTGGGTCAATAAATACGTAGATTTACGTTTCAAGGACGAATCCAAAATACTCGATCGTACAAAAACCGATCACATCACTCAATATTTTCAAGTTATAATTTACCCGCTTATTGTGAAACAATCAAAAACGGAATTGAAAAATTTCGTTTCAATTATTAAACCTGTTATTCACAAGAGCGAGGGGGTTTATAACGTATTATAAATTATTATAATCCGTTGAATTTTTAAAGAACAGGTTGTAACTCTCAATATCGCAGTCCATACTTCAAATATCTCATAATCCCAAATATTATTTTATCGTAAATTTAGTAATTATTTTAGAGAAGGTATAAAGACGATAGTTTTATACTACTAAATGTAAGTTACCCTAATCGTCCAGTTTAAATAAATAAGCTTTTGTGGACCAACCCGAAATTTTGGAACTTACATTAACTTTTTTGGTATAGTTACATAGATTACCTTGTGAAGGAAGGTAGGCGGTCTACATTATAAAACCTTACAGTACCCACTCCTGAAATAAAATCATTCTTAACCTCTTATAATACCATTATTTTATATATATATATATTGACCACCAATTTACTAAACAGCTTTATCATCACTTCAAAAAAATTTGAATACCCCTTTTTAACCTATAAAAATCTTCACCGCTTCGGTTTACTGCCCGCGTAATGGTATATCCGAAAATGAGTTTTTCCAATGAATTATTGGGTGCCTAGATATTTTTATTAACGTAATCCTTTAAATTTCAACTTATAAAATGTAAATTTGATTTCTTTACGTTATAAGGTTTTGGAAAATGATTTTAATTATAAGCGTTCTCATTTCACAAATCTATTTACCTTTTTTTTTTTTAACTTAAGGCTATCATCATCTTTACCGGCGCCACGACCTCTTTACGCGGCCTTCGACTTTACTTTGGATTCCTTTCCTTGGATATCCACAAAAGACTCTTTACGGTACACTAATCTCTTAGTTATATACTATATAATTTTTTTTACACTTTTTGGATTAGAGTCCCTCAGAAAAAAAGGTGGTTGAGATTTTTTCAACGAATTATAAAGTATATCTTGCTTATCTACGAGGGCTTCCGATAATTATATATGGTTTTTAAACTGTCTACACTCTTGGAGATTTTTAATCCTTAGTTGAAGTAAACGTTGGGTGGGGATTAAAATAACCTTATAATACAGTCAAGTTAAAGTTATAACTTTCATGCCAGTTATTACGGGTATCTAAACTGTAGGGTTTCTTAAATCCATGATTTAATAATTAAGTTAAGGTTTAGTTTCCCTTTGACTATTTTATTGAAGAATTTTGTTTTGAAATAAAGGTTATATTTTTTGTTTAATAGTAATAAAATTTAAAACTTATATTTAATACGCCTTATGTTTTATAGCCTTTTTCTTTATATCCAAAAAACTCAGACTTTAGAAACAAGATTCACATTAGTTAAGAGAAAAGGTTTATTTTGAAAGTAGGTACGTATATAGTCTATGTAAAAACTCTTCAACCGCTATTTAATAATGTATATAGCGCGAGGTTTGGAAATTGGCCATACGTATAGAATATACGACTTTCAATATACATATTCATTTTAAAAAAATGTAGACTGGTTGGCTTAAGGTGTTAAATGATAGAGTTTAAAATCGGGGAATTTAAAAAGCTAGTAGTTATAGAAGGTAAGGTCATTGTATTATAAGCCTTTCCACTAGCATATCTAATTCTATGTTAACGATGGTTACACTTTGTTATCAACAAGTTGTTCTTTTGACGGTAATAAGAAATGAATAAAAATAAAGGCCTAACCGGCATAATTTAAATTCAAAAGTATCTTACCGTCAGGGCCTTATACGGCGAAAAAATGGATTGAAAATTAAACCGCTTTAAAACAACTTTTTCCTCAGTTAATAAACCAAAGGTGACGCATTTTTCAAATGAACAGATTATAACGCTGGTTACTACAAAAAAATCATAAAAATATTAGCTGTAAAATTTGGAGAAACTTAAAAAAAATTCGCTAATATAAAGGTCAAAACCGTATATTCCCGGAAAACGCATAACTTCTCTGGATGAATACTTAATATATTTTCCGTATTAAAAATGAATCAAAAATACGTGATCGGGTGAAAACTGAACTCACACTCCAATATATTGCAGTTTGAGCTAACTACACTTAAATCAACTAATATTCACTTAAATTTAACATTATGGTTGTTTAAAATTATATTCTAATATACGACAATATCATAGAGAGAAGCATTGAACTAATGTAGGAAAAGATTGATACGAAGTTATTGACATAACATTTAAAGTTAAATGGATAATCGGAATATACCATAGGTAGCATAAGCTATTGAAAAGAAAATTAATGTATACGAAACGCAGTTTTCCACTCGTCGCCTGTTTTAATAAGTAACTTCTGAAAGTCAACTTTAACGTTGAATTTACAATATTGATGAAATTAGAAATTGTTTGAAAACCTTTGTGTATTATGGAAAGAGGATATTTTTTAGTTTCTGTAAGGACTTTAAACAAACGATAATCGCCACAAAAGCGTCAATTTCCCTTTGTTGTCATAACTAAAAATATAAGGGCGCTCGCCAAGAAAATGCTCAGACAAGTTCAACTCTAATATAACAAATTAATTAATATCTTTTGTAACACGAAAGGATTTTCATTTCACATACCGTATAACAGCTCCTAGAATGATTCTAAAGACCAATTATCTATATCATTTTAGATATGGATTTGAAAATTCGGCACTCAATGGTAAAACAACAGCTTAGTACCTTAGAATTTCATGAACTATAATATGATAAATAACAACACAGACACCTTGGAATTTTTTTATACCAGCATAAAAACTCGTTCTCATTGAAAAAATAATTTACCACTTCCCAAAAGAACATATACATTGAAATGTCGTAAGTAATCTACTCGTATGCAATTTAACGTTTATCGAAAAAAAAAAACATAACAAATGAAATTGAATATAAAAAATATTTCGATACCAATACTCATCGTATTAAATGTCCAAATTGAGCATAAACATCAGCCGTAAATTAATATTAGGTATGAAAAAAGTGATTACCCCCAGATGTTAGAGTGGAATTGAGATATACAGTAACCATAATCTAAACATTATAACGTTTATAACAAACCTACACCAAAGCTTGAAGAAATCGAATGAAATTACAAAATAATTTTAGTATTACTGTGAACTATTTAAAGACTATGATTTAACAACCCAGTCGAATTAATGTTCCTTCAACATTAATACACGACTATATACTGAAGTTGAACTTTTCCCTCCCGAAAATCGATAACATCCCTAGTCGATATTAGATGAATATCAATATTTACATTAATATCCAATTTATTCGGGGGCTATACAAAATACAATAAAAATGTATAAATTTGACTACTATCCGCGCCTCATGTAAAACAAACATCAAATCATTTACGGTGTAGGAGTTTCGAATGATTAACCCGAGTAACGTGTCATTTAATCTCAATTCGAAAAAAGTTAGCATCTATTAAGATAACATTTTCCTAACTATCGATATCGAACATATAGACGTTACCATTCCCGTTTAAAATTATACCTCTAATACTAGTATTGATAAATTAATTAACATTGACGTATCGATTACAAAACAATTAATGTCTTATATTTCAAAATTATATATAAGCGACCTAATCGTCATTATTGGAAGGTATATTGAAGTAAAATATCGGGTGAGTGAATATATTGCTCATCGCGCCGTTGAAAATTGGCGAGTTTATCGGTAAATTTACAAACTATCATCATAAATTCTACATCAAGGAGGCCCAAACAGAAAAAAAAACAGCCCTCATTTGCCAACTCTTTATTTCGAACTTGGAGATTGTTTGATTACAACTTTAAATGTATTCGGATCGGAAGATAATAGTTACAGTATAACTATATAAGCGTTATGGTGGATTATACAGCCGTCTCAATCGTAATTATAACATTTTATTATGAAGGGTTTAGTAAATACCTTCAATTATAAAAAAAAATTACGTAAAGATAATGTTTTCCATTACCATTAAACTCTTAATTCTTATGCAATTTGAATAATATCTTGACTTCCCATTATAAAAAACATATTTGAATACCGCAATACATAACCAGCCAATCGAAAGGTTTACTTTTAATTCATAAACGGTAGATATTTTTAGATAAACCCTTAATATTATGGTTGGAGAAGAGGGAATCTAGGTCTTCGTAATCGTTAGTACGATTGATAAAAGGGGGTAAGGAGGTAATTACTTCGTTTGCAAACACGTTATTAATTGATAATGTAGTAAATATATCTTTTTAGGAAAGGGGTTATTTTGAAACTTAGGCATATCGATGACAATTTTATAGTGCCTGATTATATCTATATACTTCACTAATATGTCGGTATTCCTTTATTCCATACCAGCAACTTACTTATAAATGACTTAATTACGTTCATTAAACGTCATACGTACTTTTTCGATAAATTATTTATATTAAATATATGAATAATCATGTTGCTTTGCGCAAATTCCTGTTGATTAAAAAAAGACACGAATAACACCAAATTATTTTCAATAGTGGATATGAAAATTCAAATAATTGAAAAATATTACCGCATGTTATAACCCCTTAAAAACTCTGAAAAAACTTCCAGGAATAAAAAAACCGATAATGTATTAAGGATATAAGTAAAAATTATCGCTTAAAACAGTAAAAAACTAGCTCTTATTCTAGATAGAAAGAAAAGGAAGAAACCTCTTAAACGGATCTGATACAGGATACAGATTCAGGGTAACCTGGTGATGTAACAGAACTATTAAGAGAATCTTAGTTGCATGGAAACTACCAGATCTCCTTCCCTAATAACCACTAGGCTAGGCACTAGCTAGTTACATTCAATACCTAAAATTAGTATACCTACTATAACGATGAGTGCTTTCAAATGAAGGTAATAATTACCTAATTTCGGCGGCAAAAACAACCATACCAATTTATAAAATTTCGTAAAATACCGTTATTCTTAGGAACATCGGCCTTCTTTACGTCCAAATAACTTTAGATTAGTAACAAATAATATTGACCTTTTGCTCAAAAACTATCAACATCAAACACACCTTAAATCGCCATATTATATTAACATTCAATATTTTATCTTCATAGGCTATATGCTAAGATCTCATGGCTCTTAAACCAAACTTAATCACGATGAATCAAATCACGTACGTATTTAAGCTATTATTAGAGATTGAATAGATAGAAAAATGATTCAACACGTTATCTTTGACTTTGGTAACCAAATATAACTATATCGTACGAATGGTAAAAACCCCAAATTTCAATTACGTTTTATTATAATAAATAAAGAGAAATCGCATGTTTTTATTTATATACTCTTGTATCACCATGATTATCCATAGGGTCTTTCAAATATCATAAAAGTAGGTAAATCAAGAAAATAACCGCCTTCATTTTTAAAAACCAATACACTAAACTCGTCCAAATATTATCTCGGCTTTCATGAATAAAGGCGAATAATTTCATAATGAATTGATATGCGTCTGGTATACGAATACCGTCTGTCGTAACGGTAAAGTTATCGTATAAGTGTTTGCCGAATTCTAACTAATTATACACGTTTTAGGTACAGAAGTTATTCAAGATTTCTGTAGTTTCAAACCGTCTATCCGCGTGGTTGTACAAAACATTACGATATAAATCGACAATATATTTTTAATTTAAAGCCTTACTAGGAATTATACTATGTCGAGCCAATGGTTGTTTTTGCAAATTTTACGCTGCGGTCAAATCCCATCACGACTTTTTATCGGTGAAATATTGTTTTTGTAAATAGATATCCACTCCAATGATACTGTCAACCAATTTACAACGAAACAGCGTTAGGTTTTATACCGGACCATATTAAACATTAAATCATTCGCCAACAGAATCCCACTTATATTTTTGTTACCGTTAAATAAATAATATGTTTCAAACAGGATCCATGATTTTCTTTATATAAGTTATAGTGATTGGGGTACCTATCCAAACTAGTGTTTAAATTTTGCTGGTTTCGGTATGTAAATTTTCTTTTCTTTTCCTCATTTCTTTCTCGATCGCTTTTATATTAGGTTTGAGCAATGTTATCCGTTTTTCCAGAATTTACGTTATATTAACGACATTTTAGTTTTTTGACTCTAAACCCATATTGCTCTCAATGTGAAGGGAAGCAAAATAATATATACTTATCGTATTGGTCGGTTTGTCCAAAGGTTTTTAACTTTGCTCAAGGTTGTTGGTAAGCGTTTATTGTTGCACCGTAGTTGATTCGAATGATTGTGGTCGAAGTAACTGGTGCTGCATTGATGTTGGTTGAAAGTTTCATGATGTTGGTTCTATGTTTGGCAGACCGCTAGCCGGTCTGCTCACCAATTTGTCTAGCCAAACGCTTGAGCCTATACCCCACTTTGAAGTGGACACATACTGCACTGCACTGGCAGTGCACTCTATTGGAATCTCACAAACTACAGTCAATTTGCGGTACGTGCAATCAACTTTACTACGGGTAAAGTTGACTTTATTGTACTATATTTGACGCTATTTTGACACTGACTGATTTTTTTTGTAACCTACGCCAGAGTGGCTTGCCATTCATTAGTGGCAATCTCTGAAATCCCTCCTTAATATATTAGCCAACAATAAGCCAGACCATTGTCAATTCCGAATAATCTGTACTGCAATCGATCCCAATTATGGCCTCTTATCGCCTTTTGTCTTCACCTTTCCGAGGACTTCGTATCTTAACTACTGTATACACGTTTTTCGCCATAAATTTATGCGTAATGGATTCCTCACCAATTGCGTACCTTTTGCAAGAAATTTAATGTATTAACCTTGTTACTATTACACTTGTCGTCTTTCAATTTATTATTGCAGACCTATTTCTTTACGTTACGCATTTAGCAGTCTATATAGACCTCGATTCTTATAGTTATCGTATTGCTTTTCACAAACCTTTTTAGGGTATTATTTAGTGTAACCTCGGATAAAGAGCTAACGAAGTAAATTTTTTCGTTGATTTCCCGCAACCTATCAATTTCCTGGGCTCTGTATGCTTTCCTCAAAGCCATTGCCTCTGATGTAAAACATAATTATTAGTTTTATATAGTTTTAATAAGTATTTGTAAATGTTTAAAATGTAGATATTCACCACTTCGGGTCTCAAATATAGCCTTAACTACTTGGGAATGATTCTTGGTATACCATTATATACCATACTAATATCAAAGTCTTTTATTATATTGTAAACTTTTAAAGCTAATAAACTCCATATTATACATTTTTATTTCAATAATATACAGTTTATAAAGTTCACAGTCATTATAAATTACGCTTCGAACTTTTTTTCGTTAACAAAAAGCATCAAACCCACGATTTACGATGTAAGGTCGGTATTATTAATATATAAGTCGTTTGTAAATATAATTACCTTTGAATTTGTGAAATACACAAAAATATAATAATTTTTATATAATCTTATTACTATTACATATCATTATTTTACCAATTCAAGTCATTCTTTAATAGATATTGTATTTATACCGTAATAGAAAGGTCGTAAGATGCTCTCGGTTGGCCTACGGTAACTATGTAGGCTTCGAGGGCCCTTTTCTTTAGGCTTTTTCAAAATCTTACCTTATCAACCTTGTCCATCATTAGTAAGTTCAGGGCTTACGCCTTTTAATGTAGGCCAATATAAGTAAGGTTTGAAGCCTTAATACCATGAAAACAGATAAACGATTTATGAAAGTTAAGTTTTATACCATTAGCTAACGTTTCAACCGGCTTACCCTTTCAAAAGCCTGACTTTTTGATATTACGCTGTTTCGCTACTAAAAACCAAGTATCTATGAAGAAAATGTCAGCGTCAAATTGTATACCTGCGATAACAAAGTCTTTACCCTTTATAATTAATAGGTACTGATCAAAGGTTAAAGTTTTCATACCCAATTAGAATTTAAAGTACGCCTGATACATTACAAATTAATAAACAAATATTTCATCTCAATATTAAATATCATGCATATAATCTGTTATTGTACCGGCAAAAAACTTATTCTTGAAAAACCTTGGACATTTTAATAATATAATTTGGTCAAGATTAATGATAGATTATGTATAAGTTTACGTAATATGCCAGCCACCAAGTATTAATAACTGTTTACGTCAATCATTCAACTATTAACAATTACTACGATGAAATGTTAACTAATCTTTTTGAATGTAAGAGATTAAATCAGGATTCACTCCTAACGTTTATTATCGCATCCATAAGCGATTAATCTTGATTTTTTGGACGGCCGGACTAGGTTTTTACTTGAAACTTCGTAAATCATCCTCGTTTTGAAAATAATAACGTTATAGCCTTTAGATTTCATTAACTGAATAAATTGTACTACATTTTGTAATCAAAGGTGGTTATTTCCTACTTAGTCTTGTACTTAAATAACTCATCCGGTAAATAGATAATGCCTTCGATACGTAGCTTAAAAGCAAATTTGCCGTCGAATATCTCTTTTAAAGATACCAACGTCGTTGTATATTCCTTGCATAGCATATTGTTCCAGATACTGTCCTCTTTTTTAGTATATATTCACCTTTTAAATGAGCTTTTAGGCTGTCCCTATTTTGCTAGATTATCAACTATTAGCTCCAAAGGGTTGTGTTAGCCAATCCGTTGGGTGCGAATAGTATTAATATTTGGATTGAGATTGAATTTCAAGGGTTTTTGATATTTCTTAACCTGTTTTAAACGGAAAAAAAAAATTGTTAATAGTTGAATTACTATATTCGGGTTAGGAATACTTAAGATATTATTCGGTTTTTTTTTTTTTTTTTTTTTNTTTTTTTTTTTTTTTTTTTTTTTTTTTTTTTTTTTTTTTTTTGTTTTTTTGGCTTTCGTTACATAAAAACTTCATTTTAAAGGTGAAGAAATAGCACCTTTATGATTAATAGCTTCTCACTTGTATTTAGGGCCTCGTTTACTTGATGGAATGTCGATTTAATTTTAAATTTCTTCAAGGATTGATTAAATACTATAAAATATGTAAAGGGGTTGTGCGATAGTAGCGATGTAGTAGTTATACGTGAGTAAGTTTGAAATTCCAAAACAGGGAATATACGGCTATCAAAGCTAATTGTATCGTTGAAACCCATTACAACCATTTTAATGAATGCTTGGTACTTTGTAAAACTTGCTATTGTAAGTTAAAATATATTATAAGCCTTTCGTACAAGGTCATAGGTCTTTTGGAGTCCGCTAATCTATTTGTTAGCCTTGTTAAATACCTGTTTATATTCAATCCTTATCGATTTAATATTCACTTAACACTTCATTGCACCAAAGTTAGTACTGGTATCGTAAATTAGAATGTTTGGTAGTATAAGGTAGTAGTTAATCCATAAACCACGCAATACTTCTTACGTTTCTTTTGCGATAACGGATTTAAGGAATCTGGCAACGTAAAAAGCTGTAGCGGAGTTTACAACTCAAAGTAATAACTTATTGTCTAAAATATAACATGTTTACAAAATAAAATAAAATTAAGGTTTTCCTATTTCTTTAATGTAACCTTAAACTTTTGAAGGGTTTAGGAGTGTATTCAATATTAGTGGTAAAGCTGTTCAATTACCTTTAGCGTTAGAAAATACAAATATTCGTACTAAGCAGCCTTCAAATCCCTGAATGCATATTAGTTGGCGGGAGATGAAACCTACGATATAGTTAACGAAGTTTCGCCTTCCTTGGATTTAACACTACTATGATTAACTTTTAAAGAAAAAAAATCAAAGGTGCCCCCATTTAACGCAAAGTGAAAACCCTTGACCTCCTATAACTTGTATTAATTTGTTGATTCAAACGTTGATATTAATACCAATTTCTTTTCTGTCTTTGGAGCAAAATACGCAGAGGTTAAGATATTTTAGTATATAGAAAATAATAGAGATAATAAGAGTTTAAACTGTCATCGAATCTAGTAAAGAAAGACCTTTAAGGGTTAAAATTAACCTTATATCTGTTAACCTTCGTGTATTTAAATTCAGTAGCCGTATTGGTATCCCTTAGTAATATAATTTATTACAAATTGCCTCTTATTTAATATCGTAATGCTTCTCTATCAAGTTCAATACTTTAAAATACACATTCGATATAACTGTCTTAAAAACTAAAGAGGTGTATAAGACCAGATTTTTTATAGTTATATCGGTGATTGGGTATTCATTTGTATAGTGCTATAAAAAGGCGGGATCGACGAGTTATTACGTTACTATTGGGCTATTGTTAGTGTGGGTATAATTTTGTGATCCGATTGCCTTAGGTATGATTTTCTCTTTTTTCACCATTTCCCCCCTCAAAATTATAACTTATTCGATGTACTCGAAATAGAAAGAAAAGGGAAATTTCATAAAATATATCACCTATTTTAATTTGCGTACGACGACAGGCAAACGTATTCAGCTGTAACTTTACCGATCGTAAATACAATGTAGTTTAACGTTTAAACAAATGTATTAAACTAATATAAAGATTTTAAGGAAGAGGAATACCCCCTTCCATGGTCTCGTCCCTAGGTCTAGGTCTTTCGTTCACCGAATTAGCCGGGTCTACCGAACTTATGGTTAATATAGTACGTACAAAAGAAGTTTTCTTCGTCGTTGTTGAAATTAGGGGATGAAACGTTTATACAAGTTGATTCGGAAGCGCGATCTGTGACGGATGTTAACTATAAACTTAACTAACTAAAAAATTCTTCGCAGGTTACATCAGAGTACTAGAGGGCATATTATAACTCTTTGTAATACGTATCAGCTTGCATAATATCTTAACGTAAGGTACCCTCCTTAGATTCCAAGTTACAGATTACTTAATAACAAAACGGTAGTCTATTGAACATTTTATTAAGGAAGTCCTTTGTACATTATGTCCCTTTTTTGTAACCTAACATATAAGATTATTTCATAATTTTTGGATTTGTGTGGTATCAGGAAATGTTTTATGGTATTGGATACAACGTTTTAAACCATCTCAGATATCAAAAAATAGAATAATATATTAGGTACTGGAGGTAATAGTCCTTTTCTTACCCGGTAAGAATACAAGGAAATTACGAGTAAAAATCTGGTATTTTATCCTTTAGCCGTAGGCAGATGTTAGAAAACGGGCTAACTTTGATGTCGATGAAGTTTTACGGTTTACTTTTATACTTTTCCTTTCTTTCTAGATTTTAACACGCGGCAATTACCGCGTAATCCGTAATTACCGTGATAACATGTCGAGGGGGAGGGGTAATATAATAGCCGTAAGGACCGTTTGAATCCAATAACTACTTTTGAGAAAACTATTAAAGTTGCTAGTACTAGAAAAAAGGATAATTGTCGTGAGAGCATTTTAAAGAGAAAAAAAAATAGTCGTATCTATAGTAGGTTCATACGTAAAATTATTCATTTTTTTTAAAAAAAAAAAAACTTATTAAAATTAGACGTATAATAGAGCTTGGGGGAAAGGAGTTAGGGCTTTTAGTCTCAGGAAACTCGATAATGATTCTTTTGAGGTTAAGTGGTATACTGAAATTTCTATTTAATTAACTAATGGACTTAAAGACTTTTACGTAGGTTTTTTGATTTTTTTTTCGGATAATAACACTCTATCGTTCGGAACCCCATACGATGGGATAGAGTTAACTTATATAGCCCTAGGAAGGATTTTACGCACGAGTATTAAGGCTTTGGAATAAATTATCTTTTAGAATCCCTTTTCCTTTTTTTTGTCTTAAAATGTTTATTAAGAGTCTTCATCGGTGGTGTATTAGTAGAGTAAGTTTGTTAAACTGCTCTTCCTTTGTAAGTATATATATTTCTTGTTTATTTCATTTAATTTTTATCCTCTTTTTAACTTGCCTATCCATTATCTTCGATATTGTTAAAGTTTATTTGTTAAACCACTCGATAGAATTATTGAAAGCATTTGRTCCTTAGTGTATGCTTGAAGGTTTAAGTTAAGAATAAGGCGGCCGATGTACTTGGTTCAATGCTCTGGGGTAAATTATTTAGTGGCATTTGTGAACCTGCGATCATCGTTGTAGTATTTTTTAAAGACGACGTCAAATGCTATAATTGCCTCTGTTCCAATATGATTGGAAACGGAATCGATTCCAGTGTATTTTGAAACCATCGTTACTAAGATTAAAATTTGTAGGAGATAAAAGACTGGAGTGAAGTGTTGTGTAGTAGGTTTTTTGCCGTTAAAGGTGGTGTAGTTCAAGGGTATGAGATTAGCCGTTAGCTAACTTGCCGACTTGGTAATCTTTAAGACTTTAACGCGGTAAATATCAACGCCTTAACGAAGGATTAATGAATTTTTCTTAGTGTTTCCGATAACAAAGATACCGTTGCGTACATATGGACTGTCGAGAACAGCTTTAAACTCTATAGTCTTCCCTACTTGCTACTGCGAATGACTGCAAAACTTATAGGGACCCTTCGCAAAAACCTTTCGTTTACCTTATCTAAGAGAAACAACCGAAAAGAAATTTCCTTTTGAACTTATCCAATATTTGCTTAACCTAAAAGCAATGATTAGTATTGGTAGGCTTATATCTTCACAACGTAGTCAAATTGAATCACTGTGATAGAAGTAACTAGTGCTACATTGATGTTAGTTGAAAGGCTCATGATGTAGGTTCCAACTTTGGCAGACCGTTAGCTGATTTGCCACTAATTGGTACGGTTAAACGCTTTGGCTTGTGCCACACTTGGAAGGAGACACTTACTGAATAGCATTTGCAGTGCACTCTATTAAAATACCACAAACTAAAGTCAATTTTCGGTACGTTCAATTAAATTAAATACAAGTACAGTTGACTTAAATGTACTGTATTTGACTTCTATTCCAACAGTTGTCCAAAAAGCCGTTAAGCAAACGAGTATAAGATACTCATATGTGAAAGGTTTTCTAACACCCTTAATACTTTCAGACTTTCACCACAATTACGGATTATTTTTTTCTTATAACAAACAAAACTTGAATGATGGCCTCAATAGGATTCCAATTACTGCCTACAAGGCACGATGAAATTTCACACCTTCCGACAATATTCGTGTTACATATCCACCAGCTTATTGCAAACCACAAATTTACAACGCTATTTGTTTAATGATTTGACTTCTTCCACAACTAAAAACTTCAAAATCATTGTTAATTAAGCTCAGATTTAATATTAGGATATTTTGTTATTTTTGGGGAAACTGCGGGCGAAGATGCATTTAACGAAAGATAAAGTAATAAAAGCGGTAACCGGGCGTAAATAAAAAGCTTGTTTTCAATTGATACTGTTTCACCACCGCAATTATTATCGATGCCGCTATCTATACCTTACTTACCGATGTAGGAAACCTGTCGTGATAATAACGACTCTATTGTAACCATTGCCTCCACACTTTCCGCCGCTTTTACGTTTCATCACCATTTCTTATTATCAATGAACCCCGCTACATAAAGCCAAAATAAATAGGATTTTAGGACCTTAACATCTGAATTTAACACCTATATTACCCATACCAATACAAATTCAATCGCTAATCACCAAAAAGAGGATATGTATTGAAACCTTATAAATTTATACTCCACCAGGATCAACGGGATGCACTAAAACCACGTGGATCAGATTGTTGAAATATGAAGAAACGGTAAATTATGTAGAGTATAAATGGACTTGGGACAAGCTGGTGCTTAAGGTAGTTGGATATTATATATAATCTTCGATTGAGAAAAAAGAGAAGCCTCCTATCAAAATCTGTCATGAAACTAAAAATAAAGGATAACTCAGTTACGTGGTAATTTAAGTTGTGAGAGCATGTTTATAAGCCAATTAAGAGCGGCTTAAGACCCTAGTAATCACCAATATAAGATGATTAACAATTTCTTTCTCAAGGATTAACTTGAGTTATTACTCTGGCTATCAGGAGTTCCATTTCTAACATTTTGAAAAGGGTAAAAATAGGATGTAACACGTTTTAACATTTTAAAAAAGTGTTTAAACAGGTTTGTAATAGCGGGATAAATTGTTAACAAACAACAAAAAATGAAGTGATATGGTGTCAAAGGTTCTCATCTACTGTGTAGCTATATCGTATATCGTAGAACGTACCGATGTTAGTACTGTGAATATTACTTTCCCCAGTTATAATCAGTTTCTTCCACAAAGCTAATAACAAAATCTTCCATTGAGCAGGAACGTTCCAATTCATGTTGGGCTTGAAATCTATCATTCACCATTTTTCTCCACTTATATTCTGTGCTCAACGCCATGTTTTTCTTTGCATATCACTATGGTAAAATAACCGCAGACTTAGGTACGACTAATGATAAAACTATTGATAATAAAATTTAATACCTTTCTTAATTTTGTGATGACCTGTTGTTGTGCTGGGTATGTACGAACGTATGGTGGTATTCCGGTCTGTATTAGAAGGTAAAGGGTCAAGACTTAGCTAATCCATAAGAGCATAACGACAAGTACTCATAAGAAAGATGATTCATGAGAAGATAAGGCGCAATAATGAGTAGCATCGTGAGAAGCCACGAGATAGCTCCTACAGACCCAGGGATATATAAGAAGTACCCCCTCCGCAATACAATAAATGCTGGTGACCAAAATGAAACAATAATATCCCCGTCATTCAAGTCCCCGCAATGTTCCTACTGTTTCTCCCAAATGACTCAATTAATTCCGATAAATACAACTCTCACACCGGTTTCAATTCGTTTTCACGAGCCGTAAAGCCTTTATATCTAAAAAGATATTAAAATTGATCCCCTTTACAGCGGCGTTGATCCACTCGATTAGCCAATATAAATTACACATCTCAGTTCTCGACATCTAATTCTTCATTTTCGCATTCAATAAGTTTGAACTATAGCGGAATTCTATTGAATACGGCTTTTACTGGGTTTTAAAAAAGTAATAAATAGGTAGTGATAAGAATGGTATAAACACGTAGATTTAGTATCAAATATAAAGTAAAAGCCATTTTTCCCCATAATTATACATGGCTTTATACACGATAATAACAATTTCCCTGTTTTTGTATAGTGATTTATAATCTTTTTCCTACTTTAACTACACCTTATCTATTATAAAAAATTTAGACCAATGATTATTTTGATCGCATCACTTTTTGGCATTAATAATGTAATACCCATCGTTGGTGTTACGTCTCGTCGTAAATATTCCCATATGAAATGAATTTTTGCTTGTCGACGAAGTAAATTTATTATAAAAATATTAACGAGGGCTGTTTACTTCAATCGGAAGAAATAATAGTAAGGGTTGGCTTATAAATTACGTAAACAGACATTATTAAGGTTTTAGTATAAAGCTAGTATAATATCAATCTGATGATGTTTAAGGTGATTTATAACAAATTGATGTAGAGTCAATTTAACTGATTCTTTTTCTTTGCTTATCCATCCGCCTGTGAATTATAGGCTATTGTTTTTATAAAACGTATTCCGAATCCTTTTTATACGGCTTGTTCAAAAACTAATACAAATTTAATATTTCTATCTAAAATTATTTAACATGCACAAAGCCAGTCGTAGAATAGAAATTACTGAACTAACATAATTACATTATTTTTCAATGTGTACGTCGTATTACTTAAAATTGAAAGTATTTGGTTAGAGGTTTTATATGTAATATGAATTATATTATCGAAAGATTATATATGAAGTAAAATTTAAAGTATACTTTCAAAAGGCACATTAAATAACGCGACTAAAAAGTATTCATAAATCGTATACATTGGTTTCCCTAGTATTTAAATGGGTTGAAGGCAACCATATGGTTTTGGGTGATCGTTACGTAAATTTCCGTAATATATAATGTTTTTAACTTATATTTCCACAAGCCTACGTTTACAATGCAAATATGTTTCTTTTAAGGTAACCACTACTTTTTAGGTCCGAAAAAGTGTTTTTTATCGTATATCACGGCTGAAAAGTTCCTATACAAATGTTATCAAAACCACAAATCATTTACAAATACTTGTATCGAAATTATATAACAATCGATAAAACAAATGACATAGGTATCTAAACTTAAAAGCATTAAAAAGCATATATTTATTATTTTTGTTATTAGAAATATTTTATAAAATTTTCTTCTATACAATCCACTTTTTCTAGTAGTTACAATTGTGAAATTTTCCTTTTTCAGACATCTGTACCTTAACGAAATATATTATCTAAGTCTAATAATCTATTATTGGTAAGTTGTTAAATATTTAAGTTAACATCGGTATATTGGTTTTGCAATTTTTTAGGTTCTTGTTGAAGAATAAGCGATCAAAGAATCCGATAGAAAATATAGGTATTTCGGCAAGTATTTGAGATTTGACGAATATAAATTAAAGTAAATTCAAGCGTCAATTAGTCGTCGATTTACCTCGTCCGTAAATGTTATTTTCAGTGAAGTTTGGCTTCGAATACCTCGAATAACTTTATAATAACCAACAACTATTGTTGAAAAATTGTTATTAATCAAGGTTATATGTAAATATATTTATACATATATGAAAAACCTAACCTTATCTTTTAAAGGATCATAATTAAGTTGAGCTCTAGTTAAGCGACGACTGGAAAAAATTAAAATTTGTTAACAGTTGTGAATATGAGTTGCCCCGTTATTAAAATTAGCCCTTTTTGATTCATAAACATAATACCAAATCCATGTTTAAAACCTTCGTTAATTTTTTAAAAAGTTAACGTGTTGGATTTTGGATGACATAGTTTAAACTGTTTATAAAAGTAGGCTTTTATAGCTTTGAAACGCTGTTTTCATATAGACGTATGCTGAATAAAGAAAAACTACATATAATGTAACCTCTTTTTTATGGTTACCGACTTCGAGTTATCCTCATTTTTTCCTTATATTAATAATTCCTTTTATGTTTGAAAGTGGGCATTGATTTTAAGACTAATACGGTATCATTGTTTTTCAAAACCCTGTTACTCCTAGGTATATTTCAAAGGCTTTCAAGTTACGATAAAGGAAAGATTCCGAAAACCTCATGTTCTTTCCTTCATAGTTAAAAGTTAAAAGAGTTTACGTAAAATTTCAAAAATCACATGAATTCAAAGCCGATATAACATTCATCCGGCGATAACGTAACGATTTAATTAATAAGAAGTTTAAGTATTACCACCAAATAAATAAGGTATTTTTCGAACGGATTAGAAAAAATTATAATATCTTTGATAAAAGCGTGACAAAAAGGCCGAAATTTCTTTAATATTCGATTTATAAAAGGTTAGACATGGAACAGCTAATTAAGAAAACCAATAAGAGCAACTTTATTTCGTTGGAGTTGATGGTGGCTAACGAAAGTAAATCAGTTGCGAAAATCTGGATATATTATAAGTTCAATAAAAAAACTAAGTAGCGATTATTACAGAGATCCATTTTTTGCCACAAATAAATTAAATGACATCCTGTTATAAAAGCCTTAAGAAGTGGTTTAAAATTGTCTCTTTATCAAATAACCGTAAATTTATCAATAACGGAACTTTTTTCACTTCTAATACAGTTTGTTACATTACAAATACCGCCAAAACCAATAGCAAGATGTCGTTGAGGAATTCCATACGTTTTTACTTATAAAAAGCATCGAACTATTAATTGAAAATATTTTCGTCTAATTTATATATACGATAAAGTTAACTGTTAAATTTAAAATATTGCCAACCGTTAATAAATGAAACCTTCATTATGTGACTTATAGGTATCTTCATTAGCTCGATATTCTTTTATTCTGCTAGGCATCGTTTGAAAATATGTTCCAATTCAATGTATTGAATAAGTTTGGTTACGTTAATGTAATTTTAGTGCATAGATTTTACTATTTGCATATTTTCATGTATTTTTATATTACAGGAGTTATTTCTGTATCGAAACTTGTCGCGAGGTTTAGCGAAAACGGATTTTTTATTTACTATGTTCACTACGTTGAGGATCCCAGATTTTGAAATCAAATAAGTTATTATATTAAAAAGAAGTGTAGTTGAATAAGGTTTACAAGAGCTGCAGTAAGAAAATACGTAATCGCGGACGTGATAGTAAAACAATAAGTTGATGAATCCAACTTAAATTCAGCATCGATTTCCAGAATAAGAGTGAATTTATCTAAGGTTCGAATAGTAGAAAAAGAGATTGAACAATTAATAATAGTCATTTCCATAAATTATATCTCTATAGATAATTCGTTACCACCACCTGTAACCTATATAAGGACTTACATAACTTTTGTCCAATTCGCCTAAAAGTAAGCATTGTCTTCGCATTTCGTGATGGATTCTAAAATCGTATAATTAATAGGGCATAGTGACTTAGTGGTGAAAATGTGATGTTGTATTATATAAGAAGTGGTAGAGTCGATTAAAATATGAAGAGTATATAGATATTAAGTTGTAAATATAAAAAATCTGCCTTTAAAAAAGGTAGCGGAATTAACTGCCACGTATATAGTTTGTTCAGATTAGATAACAACGATATGGTTAAAAGTAACTTTGTGAATAAAAGTTATGTAGCTACTTTATATATTAAAAATGAAATTAAGAAATAGCTGTTTTTCAAACAAAACACATTCCTTAATATTAACACATCCATTCTATGAGCTTTTATTTAATGGTTTGATAATAAAGCACCCGTATCCAGGCGATCGATAAACCAGGTTTTAGTCTATTTTATGATAAGTTAAAAGTGCCGTCAATCTTATACCCAGAGGTATAAAAGGTTTAACGTAGCTTAGTGATAAGGCGAATAGGAGGACCCATTACTTGATTAATAGCTTTACGTTCGATCATTGGCAAGTTTGGCGTTACATAATCGGAAAAGATTATCTTTCTCCAGAATTTTTATACGGAATCTAACCTAATACCCGTATCGAAATAAAGTATATAGTAATTTCCTGTAAGGGTAGCTCGAACGGAAATTTACAGGTAGCGATAGCTGCTTATAACAAGTGCAAACTCCTCATCAATAAGTTTATCTATGACAATTTCAAGATTTTCCGTGTTATTTATGATATCATCTAGGCCAGTTACGGGTTATATACGGTCCGGCTATCGCATACATAGTTTTATATTTTTCAAAATAAAACCATTTCTTCTGGTGCACGCGTGAAAATACTTTAATAAAGCCTTATTCAAGACATAATTCTAGTTATAAAAATATGAATACGTCGATTAGATGGTGTAGAGGAAGGCTTAATTATATAACCTACTTCACAGTTAAAATAATACTAATTTACGTATAAAGGTGTGTGCAAGTAATTAAAATAGTTTTTATCTAAATGGTTAACAACGTTTGCCCTAGACGCTATATTATTGATGTTGTATTTTATATCGAGATTTCGCTGATGAAAATTACGTTTTAGCCCCTCCCAACCTCATTTGCGTTGATCCTTACTATGGTTTCGGTCGAAATATTCGTAGATGCAGTAGTTCTATCATTGAAGATTATATTCCTACGAATGATGATTCTCGTACATCTTAAAATTATTCTCGGGCGTACGGGATTAGTACTTATCCTTACGAGGTTGGTACTCGTTTTTGCAAAAATACCGCGAGTCGTACCTTTTGTATATGTTTTTCGAAGGAGGCTAATGGTTAGAATAACGCCGAATTACTACTGCTAACAAGACGGTTGTCGGTTTTTCGACTTTGGTTAAGTATTTCTTTATAATTTGCTTACGATATGGAGGTGATAGGTTCTATTAAATACCCAGGTTTCATGTGGATCAAATATCAATCATGGGGTTATATTAATTATTGTTGTAGAGATTCAGTGTACCTATGGTTTTTACCTATCGCATTTTTATTTATAAATATTTGCGTAGCCTATCTTTTTCGTTGAACTGATTGTATAACTCGAATTTAGATTTTCTAAACTTCGTTGTAAATCTTTTAAAGTTAATAGAAAAACGATCGACGAAATGTCTATAATATAGATGAAACCACAACAAGACATTTTAAGACGTTCGTAAAAAGTGATCTGTGTATTCAACCAACATATCGCTGATCGTTATAACAAAGTAGAAAACATTTTCACGATTTAACTTTTTAAAGTTATACAGGTATTTACGATTCTATTCCAACATTGTTAAGAGATTTACACAATAATAAAGGCTATATATTTACTTAATATAATAATACCTGTATTCTAAGGATTGGGATACTCGGTGTTAAATACTCTAATCTCTTTACATTTTAGGCGGCGAATGTCGGCTACCGAGTATTGTGTAGTTATCGCATTCGGGGTTAAGGAATGATCGCGGTAACGAAAGGGTTCGCAACGGTCGCTAAAAGGCTTGTAACAACGAGTGAATACACGGCGTCTGAGAAAGAGCTCGCGGCGGCAGCGAAAAAAAGGCTCGCGGCGGTAGCAAAAAGACTTACATTCCTTTCTTTTATATGAGCGATAGCAGCTGCCCTTAAAAGTATCTGATAAGTTTATAGAAATAGGGGAAACTTAATATTAATAGCAACGGAAGGAGTATTTTCGGTTACGGTTACGAAAATAGCAACTTTTAATAATTAAGCTATCGAGACGCCTTATGACAGCGTTATGCTTCGCACGTCTTGCAACAATGCGTTTTTCAAACTCGTGGTATAGGTTTACCACCTGTTTGGCAACGTTGGTATTGCCAGCGGAATAAGTTGTTAAGGATACTTTTCCTAATTTTATAATAACTCAAGGTGTTAAACTCCTGATAATAATAAACAAGTCATAAGTCGGCGTATATAAGGAATAGGCTAAAGGGGTATGATAACTTAAAGTTGAAAACGAAGATGCTGTGGGTAAATGTATACGTGTGGGAGAAAGCGGAGCCTTTGAAGAAAGTAAAAGGAAAGTAACAACTAACTCTAGCGTGACAGGTGCAGATTTCATCGTACGGGTTTCATAGCGCGTACGGAAAGGGGTTTGGGCTTGTTTGGTAACATAATGCCTAGTGATTTAAGCTTAAGCTAGCTTATATATCGAAATTATTGACTCGTATATAAAGATTGACAAAATAGGATAAAAGTAGAGGAAAAAGAAAATAGAAAAAAGGAAGGTTGGTAACCGGGATGTATATTTATAACTTCGCGTTGATAACTTTTCATTGATTTATAGCAATTAATCGATTTAGTGTTAAGCAAAACCTTAGCTTATAAATACCATTGATAATACTGTGTATACGTACAAATGTATAGTGGTATTCCGGTTTTTATTTGAAGGTAAAAATTTGAGACTAAGCTAATTCATTAAATTATAACAATAAGTCCTTCTAAGGAATATGACTTATAAGAAGGTACAAGATAGCTCCCATAGACCCAGGTATGTACAAGCAGTACCCCTTCCGCAATATAACACCTGAAACGAATATACATTTTCTTTCAATAAAACGTATTAAAACGTAGTCTAGAAATATCAGTTAGATTTCTATTTCTAATATACTTATTATTTAAACTCATTTTTGTTTTGGAATTTTATACGGAAATTATGTGTGAATTACAGGTTATATTGTGATAGTTAGTAATCTGTGAATAACCTATTAGATATGTGTTTGCGATGATATATTTTTGCCGTTAAGGCGACGGTAGAAGATCAAGTCGCGAGTATACCCTAGCATAATTAAACTTAGATATTATTGGTAACGCTTTATCATTACTACGTAGTCAATTCGAAATTTGTCGAAGTAACTGTTGCTACATTGTCAATGGTTGAGTGGTGTTATAGGTTCGGCAGACCGATAGCCTACCTGTACAGTAATTTGTATAGTCAATTGTATGGCTCGTTCTCCAGTGTGAAGTAGGCGTATACTGTATGTGACTTACAGTCCATACAGTAGACCCACACAATAATACACACAACTTTTTGTCATTATAGTAAACATTACTTGAGCTAGAGTTGACTTATTGCACTGCAATTACTACTATTCCAACCAATGAAGAAAGAAGTTGACAAGGAGTTACTGAAGATTGATTTCGTATTAGATAACAAAAACCCAGGGGAACGACTCAATTTTTAAGTCACTCCTGAATTATTAATATATAGGTATACAATAGGTAAGCCTAGTAATCTTCGTAAAAAAGCTTATAAAAGATCGGACTATTATACAACACAAAGTTAATAAGTATAATGGCAATTACATTCCGTCGATGTCCATTCGATTGTGCAGTTTCCGTATTGGTCAGATCCTCAACCAAACACGGGACAGCCGGCTACAAATGTATTTTAATATGAAAATTCACATAATAGTTAAAGAAGGACTAGAAATATAAATTCAATTCAAATCGAGGGATCATTACAATCTTGAAAAGTATTTGTGAAAGGTTTTGGTGAATTTATGAATATAACTAAGGAATAATATGTTGTGAAAGGCTTCAACCTTAACTGCTAGTAAGGTCTAAAAACTATTCACATGAAATATGACATTAAGAAAAATAATAGTTAGATTGGTATAGTTGTAGTAAAGATGATAGATGTAATGGTGATGCATCTAGAGAAGCAAGCTACAGGTAAGGGTTTATAAGCTCTCACCCAAAGCGTACTATGCTAGACCGCTTCACGTATTGCCGTTCGGAATGGTATAGCTATCCCAAACCGATCCATGCATTTCTGTTCGGTCTGGTATAGTTATTTCCGACCGATCCATACATAATATACTTGGTATGATCCAAGCACGTTGGCGGGTCAGGAAACAGGCCAGCATGCAGCTGAGCTACCGAGAGCTTGAAGTCCAACACATCAGGCGGGGAACATCTCTTTGTCAGCACCAGACTAGGCATCCACCAAGGGTTAGGGTTATCAAGATCACAAGTGCTCACTGAGCCTCAGTGAGCATCGGTGAGCCTCAGTGAGCACCGGTGAGCTTCAGTACTGAAGATGGTATGAAGGCCATAGGATATAAGGACACGGTCAGAACCACATAGATAGTATTTCCTTCATAGCTCTTCAGTTGTGAATCTAAGCATTCAGTCTACATATCTGAATAGCCTAACGGCTAATGATCATCCTACAGCACGGACAAACATGTTCTGATATTGCACCTTTGTTACCTCTGCTACTTTACTGTTAACATAAACCCCCTGACACCTTCTATTTACTCATGGGTATTTAGTGTGATCATTACAATACTTTGCGTCTTACAAAAGTGCAGGCTATAACGTGATACGTTATCGTACACTATGTAGGAGTGTACTCTGCAATACAGTGCATTGTTACTTGCCTTATGTATACTATTTATAAGGGTATATAATAATATCCACGAAGGCAATATTTTCTTTTTCCTTTATATAGCGCTCTGTATTGACAATAGGGTTGTAAAGATCTAGATAAACAGTTTCCATAATAAAAGTATTATTGCCGTATTAATTCGCAAAAAGATTTAAAACAGTAAGTTTCTTTAACAATACTGTGGTTACCGTATTAATTGTAAAAGGTCTAAATTAAAAAGTTCGTCTGGAATTAGTAAAGTCTAGCCGAGGTGGTGATTATAATTCAGATTTGGTTAGTATAATTAAATGATGGCGATATAATTGGTAATGAAACTTCTTGTAGTTTCTGATGGTGGTAATTACGTAAGGATAATTACGTAGAGGTGATAAATGAAGGTTAATTACGCAACTACGTATTACACAGGTATAAAAAGATATATCGTTATGAACTCTGGTAAAAAAAATTTTTTTTTAAAAAAATACATAATCTCAACCGATTCAAGTTTTTATTTCAATTTAAAATTTATTCTCTTTAACTTGAATCATCCTCTCTTATAGGTTGGTAACTTAATCAACACCCATATACTAACATTTTTTTTTCATAGATGCCGTGTAAAAACAGAACTATAAGGCGTCACCTAGCGCGAAAACATCGTCACGCTGCCGCTGCCGTAACCGCCGCCGCTGCTAATATTATCAAGTCGCCTTTATAAGGTATAATCTCGGTAATTACGGCCTTTTTTCCCACCGCCGCCACACCGCCTAATCACGTCGCCGCCACGCTGCCTAGTCCCGATACCGCTGCCTCGTCCCCCTTTACCACCACCGCTACCCCCACAAGCCCTGCCGCCGCCGCCGCCTAACCCATTTCCGCCACCGCCACCACTACCCCCTTCTCCACCTCCTCCATCTCCCCCTTCCCCAGCTCCTAAAAGGAGGAACAGAGGGCTCCTAAGGTGATAAATGTTACTCTCTCTCCACGAGTAAAACCCTTATTACATATAAAGCCCCTTGAATGACGTAAGCGTAACTAAGCGTAATTAGTTTAAGTTGCATATTCACTAAATACGTAAGTACGTATACATTAAATCTTTTTTTTAAAAAATATATGTATATAATGCGAATCTGCTCCGCCACCTTTAGCTCCGTATCGGTAAGGTGCGCCGCACAGCCTGTTTAACACGTAAAGCGTTGAAACCATGTTCTCAGATCGATAGCCCTGGCCTGCTAATAAATAAGCCTTATGTATTGTACATAACGACCGCGGCAGTGGGTAAATCCGTTAACGATTACCATGAAAGCAGGGGTCACTCGACCTGTTACCACTGTTATAAATGAATTAGTAACTCGTATAACCCCATTCCAGTGGTTATAATGCCGTATGCCGAGACCGTACTACTCGCCCGCCGGCTCTTTAATAAATTTCAACCGAACTTTCAAAATTTCATTTGACCAAAATACACTATATGAAACGCGCTAAAAAAACAATTGTAATCGTAAGTAACTAAAACAAACCGATACTGATTCAAAATTAGCTCCAACCGGTGGATTAAGAAGACTTAAATCGTCGTCGCTGCCTAAAAAGGGAGCCTATGCATATATTACTTAGGTAAGTTTAACGATGTTATCGCAGGTCATTGTAAAAAGTGTAATCCGTTCCTTATTCCTTTGCTTAAAAGCACAACTAACAAATTATATAAATGAATCCTTACTAACTCTAATAATGTCGATAACAGTAATAATTTTAATGATATCATGAAAGGGAAAAGCGACGGAAAAGACGGTAGAAACACGACAGCGTCGCCCTTATCTTTGAATAGTGAATAAATACCTCTGGGCTGAGCCAGCATACCCGGTTATAGTTTAGTAAGCCATATAGTAATATTATAGATTTCGCAAATCAATTATTTAACAAAGAATAAATATAATGAAAATCATTCAACAAAAAAGGTAATATACTAGGAGCGGTACAATATTGTAAATTTAAATAGAATGAAAAACATAGCATAGTTAGTCGGATCGAAATATATGAAATACATGATGATAAAATATTGCGATTGGCATGAAACAGCGGTGTAAAACCGAGCAAAACACGGAATCAGCGCGGATGATTATGTTAAACAAAGGCAAAATCGAAGATTGATGCGAATGGTATAGTACGGGCCAATATAATGTAGCTAAAAATAATTAGTAACTTATTATAGTCGTAAAAACTTCTCAATAACCCTTATAAACATCGTACTTGTCGATATAAATATTCGAAACATTTTATGCGGTATAGATCTATTTATAGCATCCGCCGGATTTAGTTTAATATTAATTTATATTATGTATTAGATTCCTTAACGTTCATATAATTCAAGTAAAACGATAATAAAGATTATCAACCATTTTAAATTTATAATATCCAACTGAACTAGTCATTTAGGAAACGAAAAAAGGTTAATGTAAATTACTAGTAAAATAAGGCGTCAATCAAGTATAATGACTATCATTTGAACCGTTATCGCTGTAATAATTCCTAAATCGAAACCTTCAACTATAACATAAATGTCGGAACATAAAACAATTTCCGTAGCCCTTTTATCCTTAGTTGAACTTTAACAAATATTGTTTCATCGAAATGTAAAGCCGCTTTCGGCTTGCATTACGTTGTACAAGGATAAGGACCGAATTTATTTGTAAATTACAGTCGCTATTATTACCGTAGGAGTCGTTGGTAAAAAGAACTCACTTTACAATGCATATATTTAGCAGCATAACCTACAAGAAGCGCTTTAAATTATATATTTGCTTCGCAAGAAAGTTATCAATCGCCTTTTATATATTTTCCATCCGGTTGGCTTTGAATTTCCCGGCGATAGAAAGGTTTAATACTTCGTTTCATTGTATTAAAAAACAAACCAAGTGCCTTTTACGCGTTAGCATTTGTATTAGTCGGCCGGTTCTACTCCATTCAAAACGACAAGAGCAACTTTACCTAGCCATCCTCTTTATAAAAAACTTAAAATACCGTTTCGAAAAATAATGGTAACGGCGTTAAAAAAGATTATGTGGTCTTCCTTAGGTACGTCTTAGGTTTCGCTTTTAAACCGGTCTCCACAAGTTTCTTTTATTTAAATACGGAAAACAACGTGTAACAGAACGTCAAGGGTCGTCTACCTATAAACTTGTTAGTGTAAAGCCTTCCGAACGGGCAATTGAAACCAATAGGCATAAGTAGAAGATAAAGTTTATTTTTCTGAACTGCCCCTTATAATTATTTTAATAAGAATAAGACAAATCCCCACTGGCTTTAACCAAGTAAAATAGAGATTTTATAAAACATTAGCGTAAATTCGTCGTTGAAGCTATTCATTAAATTATATGTATACCTGTAATATATTTCAATATTTAACATGTAAATTATACTGTGCGCTGAAGGAGATCGTAAATGTGAAGATCAAGAAATAACTAGCTCGTTACAATGTAAGAAATTATTTTATAATGTTTTTGATACCTTTGTTGTTATACATTTTAACGACTAGTCTAATATTTTCGTAAGGTTTACTGATTTTATCCCTAACTTCGTAGACGAAGCGGGTTGGAAAAATCCTAAAGGTACCATGAATCGCCGAGTTGAAACGTTTCAAACGAAATATGCTGTAATCAACCAAGGTTGTTATTTCCGTTTAGGTGTATTATACGAATAAGGTACCTAGAGTAGCAATAAAGCCTTTACGCTAAAGCTTTAGGCTAAATTGACGGTTTTCTATTTCCTTCCTAGTAATAAAAGAGTATGTAAAAAGGTTTCTGAGACGTTTTATAGTTTTTGAACCAAAAGAGCACCTTTAACGACATGATTTTAATAGGAATGATATAAGGAATCCACTTTTATTTAACGTAGACGGATCAAAATCTTCAGGTAAAGGTAAGGTTCAAAATATATTAGGTTTAAAATCGATATTCTGGGTAATATTTTTAAGCGGTGTTATTCGTTTCACATTTTCGGTCCAATTTCTTTCAATTTTCTTTTTATATTGTCATAATATTATCCAACGAAACGAACTTAAGACTTTGAATAAATTAATGGGAACATTATGGCTTTTAACCGAATTGATCCTTCAGGAGCCAATTAATACATCTGTAATGATCACACTAAATACCCGTGAGTAAATATAAGATTTCAAGGGGTTTATGTTAGCAGTAAGGCAGCAGAGGTAACAAAGGTGCAATATCAAGAAGATGTTTATTCGTGCTGTAGAGTGATCACTAGCCGTTAGGCTATTCAGATATATAGACTGAATACTTAGATCGACAACTGAAGAGCTATGAAGGAAATACTGTCTATGTGGTGATGACAGTGTCCTTATATATCCGTGCCTTCATACCGTCTTCAGTATTAGATCGTTTGGATCACCACATTGATCCCACTGAGCTAGTGCTGCCTCACCTTGGATCAGTAACTGATCTATTCTGATCCATTACGTGACTTAATTAGGCACCTTGCTTACATAAGAAATGTTCCCCGCCTGATGTGTTGGACTACAAGCTCTCCATGGCTCAGCTGCATGCTGGCCTGTTTCTTGACCCAACCATTGTCTGGGTTATGACAACATCCTCCTTTTTCTAAACCAAAACTATAAATTAAATAATAAATACAATACGTCAACTATACGAAAGCCATTTCTTACAGCCAAAGTTCTAAATATATCGTTCTTTACCCGTAAAAAGCTTAATATCGCCATGGCTTTCGCTACAATATTAGCTCTTTGTATTATAAACGGTAATAGGGTAAAGTTTATATGGATCTTCGGGTAAGTACTAAAAACAAGGAGCGTAGAGATAAGCTTATGAAGATTCAAAGTATTATTAACAGCGATAAAATTTATTTTAAGAATAAATTACTTAAACTCAGTATCTCCTAAGTCGTCTCAAAATAATATATACGCTTCATTAATTGATTCGCAATATCCCTTTTACTTTCCAATACTTTTTAATGTTTTTATCAAAATCTTTTTACATCTGTTACCCGTTATCCATTTCTTAGTACGCTATTTGGTAAAGTAGACAGCCGTATTAACGTCGTATATAATCTAGTTTAGAGGCTATAAACAGACGTTCAACTAATGGTCAATTAAAGCGTCCTAATAAATTGTAACGGAAGCGCTTCATATAAATTTATCGACCTAAAACGCCATTATCGCATCGACAGCGTAAAGGGTCAGTTCATTATTTCAATACATAATATCTATAATCACTTTATAATCAACGTTTACATTGCTTTAAGGGTTTGTAAGTGTATTTGGTACTCATAGAAAATCTTTTTGATAACTTTAAGTACGTTTATTTCTATATTCGTATAGCCTTCAACGTAAAGCAGACATATAAGTAGGTTTGTTACCGGATATAAAAATCCTTGATATCAAATCTGCAATTCTGACTAAATTAAATAAGTAGCTTTAATTATACGTATTTCATGAAAGATCACAAGTAATATAACTTAAACAGAAGCAATACGAATACGTTATCTAAAATAAGGATAGGTTAATTAGTTGTGTTCCGGACCTGAATTTTGAGTTTTTTTTATTATTTAGTAAAAGTAAAAATATTTTTTTCAAGTTTATTATGTAAAGATCAATCGGTCCGAAACTCGTATTTACGACGATCGTTTCGAACGACAACGATTTACATTTACTAAATAGAACCTTTCGGTAGTTTCATATTCGGTTTAGCCGAAACTTCGGAAACTCCACCGTAAAAGCGAGAGATTACTGCTTTCCGGCCGTCGAAATTTTGGCTACGTTGGGCTTAGGTACAATGACCTGGAACCTGTGTCTGTATCTATTAAAAAGCGTGAATTACGACGTTATGTAAGATTTAAGCACTTCTTTTACGTAATATAAGCAAACAATATATAAAAAAGAACGCGTTTTATGAGCCTGCGAAAATGCGTTAGGTGTTTCTATCGTCATGGATCATCAAGAAGGTATTATTATAATTAGGGTACTTTTTTAAATCTATGTTCGTATGGGTAGGCGTTGAATTTGTTATCTGTACTTTCGGACTTTGTTATGTTCATTATAAATTAAGCTTTTATCCCATCATTAAATTTACATTCGGGTTAACATATTCGTATAGGACGAATTTGCATGTACACATTGTGGTTTGTAAACTAGTAAGCGACTTTACCGTATACGATATACCGCTTTTACAAATCTATCGGGCTTCGTATATATTTTCGCAAGTTTCAATGTAGTTTCGGTACCCTCTTTCTATGTCGGACCGAATGTTTCTATCTTTTATTGCCAAAACTTTCTTCCTTAGTTCTTTTACCCTAAGCGTTCGTTTTACCTTAGATAAACATTAAATATTTGTTTTAAAACGTAATTAATAATTTCAGCGAGGTATGCTTTAGTAATTTAGTTTTCGCCTTTAGTTTTGTTCTTTATAAATGCTCATTTATAACTCGTTTATCGTTGTATAAAGTTGTTTAGCGATGTTCGAAGGTTTGTATAAAAGGCTTTTAGGTCTTTTTTTGATTTAAAAAACTTAAGGTCGAAATCTGGGTTTTCGTGGCAAGATTTTATTATTCCTTCAATAAATAGTTAATTACCTCTATATTCTGGGTTAAAGTCTACCAAACACTTTCGAAACTTAGCTAATAAGGAGGTAAGGATTTCATATAGGTTTTTATTAGTATTTTTCTGTTTGTTTTTTACGGATTTCCAAGTTATATTAGTACAATACCCATTTTTAAATTCGTAGTTAATATTCATATTGAAGTAGAATCCAAGGTGGTTTTAGCACTGCGAAATTCTCTTTGACTATGTAAAATGATACATATACCACCCCTTAGCTTACCCGGAAAGTATACTAAGCAAGATAATATGAAATTAAAATAATTCAATATCAAATCTCTTGTATGTGTTAAATATAACGCGTATTTTATCAACAGTTACGTCGTAAGGCTTTCTGTTACAGTTATCATCCCTGTTTTAAAACCTGATAAAATTAGTTAGCTCTCTAAGGTTACGTTTATTAGTAGGGAAACGATATAATTGGAAGTGATGATGAGGGTTGTGGTTCAAGGGTATTGGTCTGTAAAACACGTATTAACGTTTTAAGTTGCTTGTTAATTGCTAAAGCGAGCTATTTGTTTTGTTTTAGCTTATTCTTTTATAATCGATCGAGCTGTTTTCAGTATTTAGGACGACTCCGTCGTAATGAAGTGGGTTAATCCTTTGGTTCGGGAGGAAATTTGGTATCCAGTTCTAGTCCACAAAATATACTAGTATAAAGGAGTATTGTACTTGTATACTGAATAAGGATCATTGTCGTTTTTTTCTCCCAGTGTCCTTACTTTTCATTCAGGCTATATTTTTAGAATTATATAGTCGTATATCTCGTCCCCGTCGTTACAATAATAGTCTCTTTTACTTCTTAAAGTAATACCCCTTTACAAATTCTGTTAAATACAAATCATTATAGTTCTAATCGGGTACATAGGTAAGTTATGCAATTTCGAATGAGGATTATATAAGGCGGCTATTATTACCTTTTGCTGTATTAATTCTTTGATTTTAATCTGTATCCGTAATAATTTGGCAATGGTAGGATGAACTATTCGTTAAATATCTCACGTTTAATTCTATTTTTTTATCAAAATGATCTAGTAAGTTAGGTTTTTGGACTTTTTTCTTTTAGTCACGAAACATAACGGCTAAGGGGTATATATTCCCGATAAAGGGTTTAAATTTATTAACTGGGGAATAGATAGTGTTTTCTCCAAGTCTCAGGTTTATTTCGTTCATTATATCTTTTCTGATTCCCATATATTTCGATTAGGAGGTAGAAGTAAACGTTGATCTTGTTTAATGTTATTGAAGTTTAGGTATATAGTTATAAGTATCTCGGTGCTATGAAGTATAATGGTTTCTATACGTAGTAAATATTCTGAAATGGTTCAATTCGGTGATTTTGGGCCTTAATTCAATTTGTATACCTATAAACTGCAAATGAAATGTAAATAAAATAATGAAAGTGGTTAAAATTAAGCTTACTAACTATTATGAATATAAAAGAGTTTAAAATTATACGTAAAAAATACTTAACTAAAAATTATTCAAGTGTTTTAAATTAGTTTTGGGAATGTTGAGTAATGCTATAATAATGAAGTAGATAGAAAATTTTAAACGTCATAAGTAAAAAACTGAAAATATGAAGGGTGAACGTGAATAATCTTAAAATATATAGGGTGGGTGTAGGGAACGTAGGTAAGACAACGGGAGCATAATTTTGGAATTTAGTGTTTAAATTATATCCGGTGAGATGTCCGAATCGTAGTATTGTATCCGCACCTAGTAAAGTAAGCGGTTGAGTTGCTTTATATAGAATCATTTTTACTGAAACGATTAGTTCGGATAATATATTCATAACCGCTTCTAAATTAAAGGAGCGGTTGAAATTATTCAAAATCGGGTATGTATTATTTAAAGATTCCGAAATTAAGTCGTTTTAAGTTACGTGGCTCAATGCGTGATAAAACGCCCTCAAAAAAGTAACTGGGTATGTTAAACACAAAACAAAGATTAATAGCAACGTAAAGAGGCTTTTAGTAAATAAAACGCTGATAATAGTTAATGATATCAAATTAAAGTTTTCCTTTTCAAAATTACTTCATTTTTATTGTTTTGATATACGTCAGTGTATAATTTATGTCAAAATAAGTATAAAATCATAAATCATTTAGATCGTTGCAACATCTTACAAGAGGTATTCAACTTATGTTTATTATTATTTTCCTGAGCTGTTAATAATAGGCTGAATAGAATAGCAATTAGTATTAATATGGTATGAAATCTATGAAGGTGAAATTATGTATTGAAAAAAGTAATAGATAGATTGGTATAGTTATAGTAAAGATAATTGATGTAACAGAGAAGTATTCAACGGATTACGCTACATGTGAGGGTTTATAAGCCCTTACACAGAGCGTATTACTTTAAACCGCTCTACGAATTACCGTTCCGTCTTGTATAGCTATCCCAAACAAATCCATGCATTTCCGTTTGGTCTAGTATAATCATTCCAGACCGATCCATACATCATACACTTTGCGTTTTATAAGAGTGCAATCGACAGCGTGACATATTAGCGTGCACTTTGCAAAAGTGCACCCTACAATACATTACACTGCTACTTGCCGTATGTATACTATCTATGAGGGTATGAAATATTATCCGCTTTGAATTTAACGATAATACTAACGAGTATAATGGGACTGTTAATTAATTTTATAAAAATAACGATAATAGGAAATGAAAATGCGTACATTACGTATTGTATGAATGTAATGTTTTTTTCTTTTTCTTTTTGAAACGACTTAGCAACCGGTAATATGTGGAATTAAATCTGCCAATGGAACAGGAGAGACCTTTCATTATTATTTTCTGTAAAGGGACTGAATCTGGAGCTGTCGCTTAAGGTGGTACGATTTTATCTTGAAATCTCGATGAAGAGATAGGATATAACCCCTGTTAATGAGCTGCTATGAAGTTGAGAAAGATGGTGTAACCCAGTCACGTGACATGTAGGGGCGTATTACCATACTGCTTCCGATTTGTTTTAAAGCAATTGTAAAAAAGTAAGCCAATATTAAGGCTGGATCCCTAGTAAATACTTACCACGCACTAGCCTATAACATTACCCCCGGCATACTCTTTACTTTTCAGTAAGATTATAAATCAGTTTACCATATTAAATGGTTACGTTAGAAATCGAATCCAGTACCCTTTCTATAGGCAAAAAGTGCTTTAACTGTAAAACACGAAACCGTTAAATATAAAGGGTATGTGATAGATATTTAAAAGCGAATAACTCGTTTTAAATCCCCCGAAGATCCCCCCTTTCTTTTCTACAAGATAGTTTACGTTATAAACAAGGTAAGTGGGGTAATAAGTGGGAATTATCCACTCTCAAGCTATATAAAAAAAATGTAGTTTATTTTGAAAAGTGTAAGGCCAACAATTTTCCATTACGTAAAAAGCGCCATAACAATTTCTCCCCCTAGAAATAATCTGAACACCAATTTCCATAAAATTTTCAAATCAAAAATTTACAATATACTATAAGTATTACAATACGACGAAAGGTTGTAACATGAGTTAAATGGAACTTTTGATTTGTTTTCGTATTTTTCACTTTTTCAAAGAAATTTTCGGAAAATTTTGAAGGATAATAAAACTACTAGAAACATGAGTTCGCCCTTTTTGAAAACAGGCTAATCTTTATGAACAAGCAAATAATTTTTTATTTTATGGGTTTTGAATTTTCACACTAATGATACCCACAAATGAATGTATTTCGAGTACGTTTATCTCACAATATACGATTTTTGAAAGGTTTATTAGAAAATAGAAGGTAAGTTATATTTCCGTCGCCATAATGAAGTCCTCAATAAACGGCTTAATACTGGGACTCGATATTGCCCTTGTTTTATCGGTATTTTAAGTCGTAGTTTAGGTTATTGGTATACGTCTTTGAAACTAAATCCCGACAGAAAGAATGTTATAAAGAAACTATTTGAAACTCATTAGCTTTCGACGATGAAAACCGGAGTCAATCGACATACCCGTTAGTCGCTTTCTTAATTCCAAGGAATAGATAAAAAGCGTGTAAACGTAAATTGTTATTTGAAAAAAACTAATAAAAGTTCGGCACGTTACATAAAAAAAGCCAAATATTTAAAATGAGGTGAGACTTATACCTATTACATTTATACGCTCTGGTGGTTAACGGGTCGTATAACTTTTAAACGCAAAACGTGGTTTCTAAATAAATTTATTTATTAACGGCAAAGCGCAAAAAATAGTACTATAATATGGACAAATCCTATCTGAAAGGGATTAAAACTTTTGTCGACATATTCAGATTTATTGACGGGAAAATAAGCCGTATTAAAGCGAATCTAGGTAAACTTATCGTTATAGGTAGAAGATATCCAAGGAAAAATAAGAATAAAGACTTTCAAAATAAATTAGAATAATTTGCCTTCATTTGAGTGTCATTAATATTATGTTTCCTTTATATATAGTACTAGTAAAGTAACGACTTTTAAGTCTCTATACCCGTAATTTCATGTCTAAAACATGAAACCAGTTTGTAAGATAAATTTAAAAGCTCCAAAATATATTGGGCTTCTTTCTAACGCAATTTGAAAACGTAAAATATTGAGATATTGGAAATGTTTAGTAACTGGTTTACCTTAGTCATACGTAACCTACATATTGAATTGAAACCTACCGTTTCAATGGATTATTGAACCAGGGATGGCCGCCTTGAAGTTTATTACGCACTTATGAAATGCATTCAAAGTGGTATTACGGTTAGACTTCATAGTCGTCGCTAATTATATTAAAAATTACGGTAAAAATCACGGGTTATTCAATTGAACAAGGATTCGAAACGGTTTGTAGTAATCAATCTATATAAAATCGAACTTATATACCTTCTAGGAAGTCATGTTTAATAATTAAAAATTATATTATTGGTATTGAATAGTACTCATCGCAAAATAAACATAACTTTTTGAAAACTCTCCTAGCTTACAGTTTTTTAAAAAAGTCAAACGTTGTCGGCAACTTGAAAACGTTCCTCAAAAGAACGTTTCCTATAATATTCTTGCTCTATACCTCATTACGTAGCCGCTATTACAGCTTCCAAAAAAATTATAATATCGCGGATATATTTGAGGAAGTTTTCGGCTCGTGTGTATAAATTTGTAATTCAAAGGTGAAACCATTACACCGATTATATAAAGAGAATACCTTAGCCTTAACTTGTATTAAATGAAATATTATCAATGATAGTTATATTCTTATTATAAAACGCTAATTTATAACCAGTCATCAATCAATTTTCACTCTATTGGATATAAACGATAAAAAAACGGAAGGAAATTGAAACTTGAAAATTATTACGTTCGGTGGCGCCGTAAAAAGTAGGATAAATGGTAATATTAAGGCGTTATTCCATCCCGATTCAGTAGTTAAGTCAGTTTTCAAATCTTCCCATGTAATTCAACATTCAGTTACTAGCGATTCAATAGGGAAATGTATAAAATGGTAAATGCAATTTTAAAAACCATTTTGTATAACATTCAATATTTAGAATTATTTAAACCCATGAGCAACGGCTTCACTTTGATTTTTCGGAATAAATTTAAAGTGAAGTGTATAACCGGTACGTTTTCAAGCCATTCCGAACCCAGAAATGGTTTGAGAAGTCCCTTTCGACAGTGGTATTAATCGATATTACCCTTATAATTTTTTTTTTCAATCAAAACGACAGATTACACAATGTAAATAAACTTATAGGTACGTCATTAAAATGATAGTAACAATCACGTCGCGACCTGCATGACTAATAAAAAGTAAATCGTAGGTAATTTTAAGTAACGCGGTAATAAAACGCTCGTAGGCGGGTATCTATATACGGTCCCGAAACCGTAAAACCTTATCTCTTTTTCCTCAAAATTTCGAAGTTAAAATCTTGAATGCATAGTTGTTGTCGATACGAATATCGGTATAAAAACATCGATCGCTTATACGTATTAAAAAAAATAGTTGTTATGAAGTTGTATCGCGTATGAAAACAACGTTTTCAAAAGATTTCGCGGGCAATAATGAACCGGATACATATATACGCGGGAGAAGTTCAGAAAAGGCCTATTCATGACGTAATAATTAAAATTACATATTTAAAAATCATGGTTTAAAGAGGTATTTGAAAATAGTTTAATTTCGCCGCAAAAAAAATAATAAGGCCGTGTATAATTTTCTTTCTTTATTATAAATTTCCTTCAACCCAAATTAGGAAAGACGAAGAAATCACCGAGTTTATCGTTCAAAATACCGTCGTATAATTATAAAATATTTCAAGTTTTTATGGTTTCTTAAAATCATAAACGGGCTTTTTGTACACCAGTGCTCTGTATTTTGTACTTTCAAATAGTTTCTAGTCCCTAGTTACGTCTTGTTTGATTTTTTTAAATTCTATTGGGCGTGCGGTAAACGAAAAGACTAATTCTCCATTAATAGTAAGTTACCGTTTTCGTTGCTTGGAAAAAGACAGCCTCCTTATGTTTAACCGCAATAGTTAGCTTTTGATTAGGTATTACGGTCGGAGTTCTATTAGCCTAATATGGGTTTAAAAAAGAAGTAAAAATTAAGTTGTATAAAAACGACTTTTTTCGGGTCGTTAACACAAATGGTTGTCTTTACGATTTGGCCTAAACAACGGCATAATGGTCGTAAAGAAAAACTCGAATGAAATGTTGGTAAAAGTTAATAACTTTATGAAAAGCCCTTATACCACAAATTAATATAAAAGCGACATTCTTCAGAATTGCGCGAAGTTGTTCGAGTATAACGCCGATGAAGACGTTAGATTTGATAAAAAATCCTAGATGGATGTTTTATTAAATTTATAACTTGTATTTGAATAAATCGAAATGGAATTCTATGAAGTTTGAACCACTAAGTATTTCCTTACCTTTAAAGTTCTCATCATTAACGGTACTGTTGAGGTAAATGAAACTATAGAAGAAGGAAATGAAATGAAACGAACATCGAAGAAAGGCGTAACTAATTGATAATATAACTTTACAAGGAAGTCGATATAGTGAAAAAATCCTAGCAAAATCAACAAAGTATTGAAAGAGTCCGAAACGTATTCGAAATTCAGTTCATCACTTGTCTTACTCTTTAATATAAATGTTTGAATAAGCGAATGAAATATCTTACTTGTCAAACCAAATCACTTGGATAATATTTTCAAACGTTTTTTTCAGAAGTAAAAAGGGTAAACAATTCAATTTTAAAATAACATTGAAGAAGGGGTAGTTGATATATAAACGTAAATTACCTCCGAGCTTCTTAACATGAAAGACGGAAGCATTTTCTAGAGAGCTATTCGTTCAAATATAGCTCTAGATAAATAATTTGGTTGATCTTTTTCATAACATATGTAATTTCTTACGAGACATACCGTATAATAGGACCTATGAAAACTTGAAGAATTAGCCTTTTCGGGGGTATTGAATATGATTTGATAATCTCCTTCGCAGCGCTAGAAGGGTAAGTAGTCGCAAATAGCATTATCGCATAATAGTGCGAACTCTTTAAAATCATAGGAAAGTTTATCGTCAACTAAAACGAGTGTTATCGAAACGAATGCCTTATTAATATCGCTAAAGGAAACAGCGGTAAGGCGTGTAGAAACGGTACGATTTTTACGAGCCTTTCGTAAATTGACGTAAAATATAATAGCACTAACCCTTTTAGACTTCCATTGTACAGGCCCGAAACTCCATTCCTAAACGCAAAGGTAACCTATTCGTTTCAAAAGTAATATATGTTTCGAAAAAGCGTTAATAACTCATGAGTATATGAGCTAAAGTTGACCAAAATGATTTTATATTATAAAGAAAAACTGCATAATTTTATATCCTACAGAAGAATTCATTAAATTCGGTATCCCAAAATCTTTATAGAAAATAAGGCGTAGCTGTTAACCGGGTACATAATACGTAGATTAGCTATGTCGTAGTGGTAAAATAGGAGTACACAATATCTTTAAATGATTGGTAAGCTATTTCTTCGCGATATTATAATATTTATAATTTATATTTACTTAACCGTAGATGAAATAAATGCAATTTTTATTTAAATTCGTTACGAATGGCAAGCTGTTTCAAAGCTTTGACAAAGTTCTTTTGTTAAATCATGGGCTTATGAATATTTATACCAGATTATATTCGGAGGTTACGATTTTCCCTCGTACAAGTAAATCTGATTTTCAGTCGAAATAAGTTGGATTTATATAATTGACTTGACGTTAAATCCGTTTAAGTGTTACGCTGGATTTAACGGATAGGTACGAATACAATGACTGTTCGCGCCGCACTTTAAGTATAACTTCAGGTCCCTTACAATAAAAAAGTTCCGAATAGTTAACCCAGGCGGCGCGCTGTTTAAACGAGGCTCTACAGTCGTGCATGCTAGTTATTATAAGGTTGCTCTAATGATGCTGAAAGGGTACGTCGCTGCGATTATTCCTACTACATATGACATTTCCGGTAACAACACTAATGTCGCCGTAACGAATTCGAGAGTTGTAAAATCCGTTTTGGATAAGTTAAACGCGAGCGACCCACATATTATAGTTCGCGGGTATATTTAATGAGAGTATCTTATTAGCTAATATATCATTCATGTTTTTTCAAAATATAATAAGTTTACCTGCTGTTTTCTAGGGCATAAACTACCATACCACCAGTTATCAAGAATATTACATTTTAAACGTAAAATAAAACTGTAAAATCGCTCGTAAAATCCCACCTTTATGCTTTTCAACCGAATGATAATAGCTTTAGTTTCGTTAAGGTTGTAGTCATAATTGAGAAGCATAACAATAAATGTATTAGAATCACTTGTATCTCTTTCGTTTCCGCGAACGTAGTAGCTTTTGTAATGTTTTTTACAAAGCCTTTTAATTACACGAAAATGACGTAAAATTGGTTTTCTTGATATCGATTGATTCCCGATCCCTATGAAACTTACATATTATGGAAACTTTTTATGATTAATATCGATGTTAAATATCACACAACTTAACTTATAAGTTATGTGGCTTAAGTTTAGGTAGTTAAGGACCGTTAAGTAAAGAGATAGGATAGAAATAGGAATTAAGGGAGTTTAAGTTGATATGGTTGAGGAAACTAACGTGGTCTCCGTAAAAAAAGCGTAACAGTTATGTCATTCGTTACTTTAACAAAAGAAACCTCCAGAATAGGAGGTAGATCTGTAATCGTAAACTTACCGGTAATTGTTAATGATAAAATGATATTTTTCAACGCGTTTAATACTTCATAGTATCTATATTTGAAATATAAAGCGTATTACGCAACGATTCAATACAGTTCGATAAGTTCTATACGCAGGGCATTAGTAAAACGTTCTTATTAAGCCGTAAGGAAATCGTGATAGGCCGCTAAACCTCTTTAAAACTTCCCTTTAACGCGTGTATAGAGAAATTCCTCAAAACACCAGTGGTACATATTCGAATGGTCGGTGGTTAATAACATAGTCCTAGGATATAGCCGTTAACAAGTAGTGAAAACACCGTCAGGAATGGACTCGAGGTTTATATGTAAAAGGACTAATTCCGAAGCTATTACTTCAGGTGGTCGGACTTTATGTATAAACAGTATTAAAAAAAAAGTAGAAACCCCCTGCTAATATACCTCTATAAACGTGGAAAAATAGTACAATCTGGTTACATAAGGTATTATGGTGTGTTCCTATATAATTTCAAAGCTTCGCCAAAGTACTTGTAAGAATATAAACAATTAGAAGGTTTGGATACCGGGGAAATAATGGCTAGAAACTAGCCTGAAACTATTTCTACCTGGCCATAACGGGGCTCAGAAGTACCAAAAGTGGTGATATTGAAAAAATTGAAAGTTGATACCAAATGAAGACGATGTAACCAATTTATTAAACGAATACCAATCGTTATAATGTGTGGTCAATTTGTAGCCAATCTATTCAAAATTGATTTAAAAATAATTAAATACATTTGACGTGATAATCACATTTTCTTCCACTGTTATCGCTATTAACGTCGACAAAAGGCGACTAATAAGTTAGAATTTGAGAATGAATAATTAGTTCGAAACAAATTGAATGAGATTATTAAGGTAAAACAAAAAAGTATCTTTGTACCCGCAACTCTGAACTTGATAAGCTAAAATGAAATAATAAACCAAATTAGGAGTCTGTGATGAATTTAATTCAGAGCTGTTGTAAATATTTTGAATACAGGTCTTTCGTCAAAAATAGACAAATTATCACCAACTAGATATCTTTTGAATAGCTTATAAATATTACACTTTGTGAAACTTCTGTGACATAGTTAATTCGTTTATCAAAGGTTTAAGTTATTCTATAAGGTGTCTAAACCGGAATAATCAATCGTTAAACTAGTTATATAAGATTCACTTCATAATTATATGTTATGACAATAAGTTCATTCCAATAATCGTAATAATTTTGTTATTCGTTGCTATGTAATGATTACTCAGAGAGTAATATTAATTGCATTGAGTATAAATTATGAAATAACTTATTTACGTCGAAATTTTCCAATTATCTTATTTGGGAAATTTATTCATTTTTGGATGAAATATTTCATTTCGACGCCTATCTACCCCCCTTCAATATTAAAAGACATTGAAAGCCTAATAATCTAATTATAACCCCATTGGTTGAGGATAATTCGTGTAAACCTATAAAACCTCTAGTAATAGTGTACACCTTTTTCTCATAAGTTTCAACATTGATGATTTCCATGGCGTCTAAAGTAACAGATTTACCTAATCAATCCATCATAACCATAAAGTAACATAAGTCTTTCACTCGTTTGTAATGTGATAGACTGTAAAATATACAAAAACTTATTTTCTGTCCGCATAAAGATAGATATTGATTTTAAATTTTGATTTCAGCGGTGGGGCTAATAGTATCTTCGCCTATAAACATTACGGTTTGGAGAACAACATGAAACCGAATAGTGTAATGTCAATCACAAGGTTGATTGAAACAATATAACGATAGTATAAATATAGCTCAAGTAGTAGATAATAAGCAGATAGTATCATAGGTTGATGATTAGACTAATGGCTACCAGGGATCTAGCCCTGGTGGTATATATGCTCCTACGATGCCCTAGAGCTGCTCGGAAGCATGTCCTCAACTGTTACATAACCTGGTCTCCCCCGATTTCCTAACCTTGTAGCTGCTCCTCCACAGAAATGTTCTCTCTCCTTTTTCATCGAGGATTATAAATATTATTTTTCTACATTGAGCGATAACTTTGGTTAAATTCCCTTTACATATAATTTTCGGTATTTGTTTTCCCGCTAATGCTTCAATTATTTTCCCACATATTTAATTGAATGTTATATTTTCCGCCTTTTCGAATCAACTATTCGTGCTATAAAGTAATTTTATAATTTATGTGGTGAATATTGGTTATAAAACGTCCTAGTAATATATATTAATTATTAAATAAATTGCCATTTTTTATGCAATGACTTCACGTGTTAATTTGATCAAACTATTTTAAGTTGTGTTCTAATGAGCCTTAGGTATTGAAAAATGTAATAATAACGTATTAAAAGTATCAACGAATATAATCCGATAATTCAAAACTACTGGTACATTTATGTTTTTGAATTCCCCGTCCCTTTAACGTGGTTCCGTTACGTTACCAATGAAAAACTTAATAACTATGTTGCTTGCTGTTAAAGACCGCAGAAACTCATTCGACGACAACAACAATTCAGATTTTTTCCAATTTAATTACAATGCCGGCGTCCCATTCAATACCGTGAAACGTTGACAACCTAAACATACACCCTTTCATCAAGGCATTGAATTTTCCGTTGTTAAATTTTTCACTATAGCATAAAGTTATGATAATACTAAAATCACGAAATAATCAGAATGTTATTGCTATTGAAAAAAAGCTTATGTTAATTTAAACAATCAAAACGCCTAGCAAAGAAAGGCGTAGAAATTATTATCTCATTTATGGTAACACCGGTATTAGCGACATTAATACCGTGATAATGATATTTCGGGTATATTTTTATAATTCGAATATATTGAGAATCTTGATCGCCCAAGTGACGAGTATAGACACATTGAGCTTTAAACGAATTTGGGGTTTTATTTAGCGTTTAAAAGGTTTTATTTCTCATTTTCAGCGGTATAGTCGAGATTATGTTATGAAACTTATTCGATCCAAAAGGGTTATTTATGACACATTTACTAATACTTTACTCTCCTTTGATACAGCTGCCGATGATGAATAGTGAGAGATATGTGTTTAATTTATGAATGTCCTTCTTTAGAAGCTTCGTATTTAATACAGTAGTGCAAGTCAAGTTAAAGTTATTAGTATTGAAGGTATTATGTATAGCGGGTGGGGTAGCGATGATGTATCCGCCCGTGACAGTTAAGGGTACATTATCATAATCAGCGTCAACGTTCTTAACACCCTTTTCATACCAAGAGGTACCTGAGACAACACCTTCCAACTTTCACGATATGAAGATTTGAGATTTTGTTTAAGATATAGCGCAAACTGTAATTATATCAGTAAGTATCTATTAGATTCTATGTAACTTTGTGAACTAATTTCATTCGCAGGTTAATATAAGTTTTTATCCTCTTTTTGTTGAAAATGTTATCAAAATTTTAAAGAAAAAAACCCAACATTTATATGTACTTATTCAAAGTAGATTACATATAATTAATTTGATTTGTTAGCGTACACATAGGTTTCATATAATTTTCTTTTTCTAATAATTTAACCATGTTATAGTATTCGGTTTTTCAATGATCCAATAAATATAAGATGTACGTGTCTTCAAGACGCGAATACGTAATATATTAACTCATTACACTTTGCGCTCTTACTCATTCTACACCAACGGCTGAGTAAAGCCCTCCGTTACATACTTTCAATCTATTTTAAATTCATTTCAATGTCAATGTTAAAAAAACATTTTCAATGTATAAAGATATCATATTGAGGATTTTATTATAGTTCATCTTTAATACACCGTAATTTTATAAAAACTCAAAATAAAACAAAAAAACAGAATTTCCACTTCTCCAAAATATTTATTATTTTGCAAAGGAGCGGATTATTTTGGCGTCTTGTAACGTGTTTTAGGTTGATATAAAAATAATTTTTATGAATTAGCTTCATATTCTTTCACGTTATACTTTAAAAGGTTCGAAGTGATGAACCCGTTATTACGCGACTCATTGTTATTTTCTGCACTGATATCAATGAATAGCTAACTCCACAACTACAAATTCTCGTCGATGATACGTCTACCGTTATATTTAAAGAGTTTACGACTTTTTAAAGAAAACCATAGATAATAAACTTCTTTCTTCCTACTTCATAACGGATTAAAGAATCATACCCAATAATGATTGTAAGTTCAAATAAAGAAGTCATGTAAAGCATATCATAGGATATATCGCCAAAACATCACATTCTGTTATAATATATATCATTAGAGTTATTAAATCAATGTTTTATTCGCGGCAAAATCTCCCTACATAATACCTTTGTACTTTCCTTTACAAAACCTGAAGAAATCTCATATCATTGTATTCATTACGGTGAACTAAACCCTATCATCAATACAGACAATGAAGATTTTTGTTAAAAAATATCTTACAAATATTTTTCGAATTTAATAATTTACTTATCTAGATCAAAGCCGGGTTTGACATCCACGGTATTAAGGGGGAAAATAACAAAAACATTTCAGTTATATTATATTTTGGATTTTTCTAGTGGTCAGTTACTCATTTTGGTTATCTCAGTCCACTGGTTAACTTTCACCAATATATCAATAATTCATTACGCCTTAATATTAATATTTCATATTTCGTTTACTTCGTAAATATTCAAGTTTAAAGAAATATTTCATTTTCCAACTACAATGATACAGTTAAGAAATGATGAAATTTTAAACCTTATGAATGATTGAGGTTTGTTATCAAAATTGATCTAGAAATACGTAAAAACCCGGAAAATTATGTTTTTGTTTGAAATAAGAGTAATATAAATTTATATTAAATATATATGGTGTTTGGAATATGTTGGATTTTACTCGTAATTCATTTTCGACTATTTTATAATCTTTCTGATTTTATTTATGCTAACCTGGATGAATACTCCTGTCATAGGATGGAGTATAAACCAATGGTCAGCAGGGACTTGACCTTGGTCGTTGCCATCCATACTCCTACGATTCTTGAAGGCCTCTTAAAAGCCGCACAGGAGCATGTCGTCCCCCGTCATATAAACAGGTTACTACCCTTCTTACAGCTCCGTGACAACACCCACATAAGGGCTTTCCCTTTTTTTTTTTCATCCAAGATTATAAATAGTATTCGGATACCTCATGACCCAATTTTGGCCTCAATCTTTTTACATAAATCCTTGATTTTTCGCTGAACGGTATCATAATTTCTTCCAAACAGTGATAGCCTAAGGTTATATGTTTTGCTTCAGATATTTATAATTTGGACCCCTAAGTCTTAAAGTAAATCCTTAACGCACGGGTTAAAATGCTGTTTTATACCGCTTGACCGTCGTAATACGACTATTATATTATATGAAACGAACGTTTGACCGATATTCCTCATATAAAACTCGTTCAACAAAGTCGACCCATACATAAACATGCTTTAAATTTCAAACAAATAAAGTTGAATACATTCAATATATCAATAATCTTTATTCAAAAAAGTGAACCAATAAATACCATTACGTTTTCGTAACTAATTTCTGTTCAATAAGGTCCATGTAAATTACCCATAAATATCGTAACTATTACGGCGCTTCCTATCATAAATCGAAGTAGCTCTTCCAATGAAACCAACTCAAAATCCTTGAATTACAGTTCCCATACCGGATTCCCTTTGGAATCAACATCGATACTTAAGGGAAAACCTTTGGCCCATCCCTTTAAATTATTTGGTGTTGAATTGCGCTTTGGGATAGCAAAAACTACAATATTACGCGAATTAATTCAAAAAGAAAAATTCAACAATGTTCAAAAAAGCAGTTTTGCGTAATATTCAAATGATTAAAGGCTTCACAAAAACCAGGAAAATAAGCTATCTCACTCATAGTAACAAAGGCAGAACTAATGACTAAATACTATATAGCAATGTTTTTCGTTTATTATTACGACTTAAATACCGTGTTAACCATTATTACTCTACTTAATAACATGACAAAAAAAGACTATAAGCAATTCAACATGTTTTTAACGCTAAGGAAGATTTTATCGCAAATTCCAACGCCCTAACCTAGACATCCGCGTCAAATATGGTTATATGAAAAGGGGATATGAAGAACATATTAGTCAATACTCCGATTCCTTTAAATATAGCCATGGATTAAAACAAATGAGTCGCCCGCGCCAAACTTATCAATAAACGACTTTATAAAATGCGTATTTGACACAGTGACACGAACCAATCTAACTTTTTTGGTACCGAAGGTACTATACGTAATAGAAACAGGGACAACAACGTTCCTATCCGCAACAGCTAAGGTAATGTCAATATAATTTACGTAAACAATTTTCGAACCACTGTCAAACGATGCTTTCCCTAGTTTCACTAATTGGGATTTTCCCGTTGTAAAAACCTTAACGTATACTTAAATGTAACAAAACCGGTTATTGTATCAGTACCTACCCTTTAGATACAACGTAACAACCGAACAGCTTCAGTATCAGAAATATTATAAATATTTACCTTATCTCAGCCGAAAATTCTTTTAAACTTGATAAGGGAAAAACATAATTCCCGTATTAAGTAGCGTACAAAAATAAAAATAAAAATAACTTTAATTCAACTCAAGTAATACACCACAATTTTCAAATAAATCCTGTTTCTAATAAATTTACTTCGTAACTCCATCGAAATTTTCTACACTTCAGCAAATTTCAGTTGAAAATTTTATAAAATTATGAATAAATATCTTGTTCGATAACTAATGTTAGCGTACGTATTTTTTTTTACATCGATCACTTGGTAAAACTACGCTTCATATACGGCCTCTCAACCTATATATTTTTTATTTCATAACTACTTCAATATCAATTATAAGAATACCAACATCTAATAAAGGCTTGTATCATTCAACATTTATAATGGAAAGTCATCTCTGACTCATTCCAAATAATACCTCAACACATAATTTCCGTCTTTTCAATGTATATATTACGTTTGAAATATATCATTAACCATTATATTGAAAACGGGGTTTTTACCCAACATGAAAAGCACTCGAAGGTATTATTTACGCTAATATTGACGATATATTCCGGGAGTTACGAAAATCTGGAGCTGTTCCTACGAGACTCACCACCGTCTCTATCAAATACATCAACATACTGGTCAACCTGAAATTACTCGTATTTATTAACGACAAGCTATCAAAATTCTTCCAAAAGAATGACCTTCTCATTCGATAAAGCCATCGAGAACAAAATATATTTTTACCACTACGAAACGTATTACAATATGTTTCTTGAAAACTGTAATTAAAACTAACCCCTATGGATCTCATAGAGCCTATTATATAGTATGTGACGAAAAGAATCTTGTATATTAACTACCGTCAACCGAGTTGTTCGAATCAAGTTAAAGTTTCGCCGATAACCTTCAAAAATATGCTTTGTACTCTTCCTTTTCTTTTTTTTAAAAAAGTGTATTTTTTTATCGAATACCCGGCAGTCAACGCTATAACCTATGTAAATAGCTTCACTTCACCCTTGCTTATCAAAATTATTCGCAATAAATTTTCAATCTAATGGTTTATTTAGTTCTATATTAAAGTCGATTTTTACAATGTACTCATAAAACAGGTGAATACGTGGAAATCTTCGTTTTGTATATATGGTGAACTTTTTGAGTAGCTAATTCACTATTTTGGTATTTTTGATATATTAAATACCGTTTAGTTATATATGAGCAATTCTTTGAGCCCCTTGCGTCGTTTTCTTCATTTCGTTCACTTAAATCACGTTTTATTTTAAACACGAGAAAATTAAGCTCTGAGGATAATTATGTGGTTCCTACGTATATAGTAGGTATAAAGATGTTTTTCGTAATTTTAACCTTTCCTAATTTTTTTCGTAATTATTTTAACAATTTTGAAGACTTTGATTTGATTTAACTTCAAAAGTACTACTGATTACTAAGACTTGTTTGAACAACCTAAATTAAACTAACTTTTTGAATCCATTTTTGATGGGACTCCAACCACCACAATGTTTGAAAAACCGATTTTTCTAATGAGGCCTTAAGTGGATACCTACTTCAATACAACATTCACGGAAATTGACCCCCAATGAAATACTACTTTAGATATTTTTACCCTGCCGGGTATAATTACTAAATATACAATAAGCAATTATTTTGACTACAAAGTTGTTTAAAGAAGTGAAACGAGGAGCTTTGGAGTGCAACCCACACGTTCATTATTTTTACGAATGACAGAAAATTACAATAATTATTAAATATACGAAGACACTCTAAACGAAATGTTCATCAATCTGAACTCCTTCTCTAATTTTTTTTTAGGCTTATTTATTATAAAGCGGCCGATTATATATAACCTAAGACATTATTCCCTAAAGAACCCAATGTTTCTAATGTTGTTTCTGTCATATGGTTTCAAGGCCGGGAAGTTCATATTTTGCGCTCCGAATGAATTTCTATTCAATAGATTTTGCGCGTATATATTTATCATCTTAGCTTCGTTAGCGAATTCATTACAATATGAAACGAATTTTCAATAATATTGTTCTTAAAAACAGTTGAGACGTTGCCATTACCCGAAACATTACTAACCTTTACCTAATTCGTATGGTACGTATACATAACTGAAGCTTTCTTGCCAACATTCGTATCAATGATAACCCAATATTTAACATCTTAATTTCAAAATAGTTAGTAGATAACAATGGTATTATACGATTCAGTGGCTGTATTTTCGTACTTGTTTACAGATTATTTACTACAGTATAAATATACGCAATCCACGATTAACTAGTTCCTGATTACCCGGATTACGACGCGACCATTGTTAACCCTTCTAAAATTTACTTGCAACCCGGGTTAAATGTGGTAATACGTCACTGTTGCCGAAATTAAGTTATTTATCAGCGTACGACTCATTGAAAAATCAATGAAAGAAGCCTTTTAAATCTTTTTAGATTTCTCAACAACCTGGAAACAAGGTTTCTATACACTTTAAAATCGAATTCTTTTAATAGTATGCCGGCAACATACGTTACCTCATAATTCTTACAAATATTTTAGGCAAATTTATTAATTTCTATTCTGTTTCTTTTTTAAAAAATGACGCTTACTAAAAGCGTTTTTTAAGCTGTTTCTAGAGATTTTACGAATTTTTACTTGTAAATGTTAGCAACTAATGTTTTGATTAAATTAGTATGTTTCAATACGCCATTATGATTTCAACAGGGTGAAATAACACTTAAATACCACATTCCACCCTAAAAACACCTAAATAAACAAACGCGCCGATTGAAAAAGTCTAAAGTACTTATATTTCTTTATATTTCACACTTAATTTAATTCAAACCGTTTATCATCCGGTTATCAATTAGTGTAACCCAATGCAATTTTTTTTATATCGGTATTAACCTGATTTTTATGACTCTAGACTACCACATCGACCTTATACCACACCTATAACGTTCAATCATCCTAATTTTGACGCTAAGTATATAAGCCAAATATTTAACTTAACGTTTCCGCAATATTACATAATTTTTATAAATTGCAATAATACCTACCCAATAGTGAATCAAGAAAGTCACTAATAACTACACTCTCCTTCAAACGATACCGAGTCTGTAATTACATCGAGTTTTTTTTGAAAAGTAAATGAAAGAAAATTCAAGAAATAGCGAAATAAATTTCCACAATAATATACTATTACATTCATTACTGTGTTTAACGTTGTAGAACTTAATGATTCGCTAGAATAGTATACAAGGGTTTATATAAATTCATTTTTTCGAGCTATTTCAATCTTGTTTCTGAACCAACGAGCCCATAACTGTTAAATATTATTCATTAAAATTGTAAGTACCAACGGTGAAATGAAGTGAGGGAACCACTTCAAAAGTATTTTACAAACTTGAACTAAGTACTGAATAAGTCTTTTACCATTGGACGACCCCTTGAAACGTCAAGTATTAATCAATATGTATTGTTTATTTATACCTAACTTAAAATATGTTTTGAGTTTATTCCAATATTACGACCTTAGAAATTTCCAAATTATATTATATATTGTCCGAATATAAGAATCGGCTATTTTTCTTATTCTATAAACGGATCTAAAACGATATATTTTACGCTACTTAATGGCATATAATCCATTATTTTCTGGTTAACTCATATAAACTTAATTGCTATTAACAGTATAGCTGAAATTACTAAAATGTATTATCATACTCTTTATTCTCATAATCCTTACCTAAAACTTTTTAAAACTATTTTGATTCATTCAACAAACATAAATTTGGCAAAATTTTCACTTACTATTAATACGCTACTAAGCCTCAACCAATTACTTAATCGCCTGAAAATATTTTTTGTAAGAGGTTGGTATGGTCTTTTCCTGACTCACATGAAAGTAAAAGAGTTGACGAATAATCGTAAAGATAGATGATAGTTTAAGAAGCAGTATTTAGAAGTGCACGCCTCAGGTGAGAGCTTATAAGATCTCACCTAGAGCGTACCACTCTGGAACGCCCCTTTTAGACCGCGCCACGTATGATAAACTCTGAAATTGCAATTTGAAGCGTTTACATTATTATGTACTCTGCAAGAATACAGTCTCTAGCGTGCCACATTATCGTACATGTTGTAGAAGTGTACCGTGCAGCGTGATATATTGACACCTAAATATATTCACTATAGTGATATATAATAATATTTACACAGGCAATTTTTTTTCTGTCTTTGTGTGCTTCGTATCTATAATCCAGTAATGACAGTATAGCTATGGTACCATTCGTATTTGTTATCCCTTAGTAACAGTATAGTTTATACTACAGTTGTCGGTTAATAGCGATAATAGTATATGTTGGTTTCTTATTGGTCATAACAGTGGTATATGTCATTGTTTCAGGTAAAATTTATTTATTTCTTCTCTTGAAAGTAAAAAATTCTAGCGATATAAGTTACAATTCCTCTCTATTGGCGTTATTGAAAAACGCGGGTGTGGTACTCGCTTCGAATACATAGTTCAAAGTATTCTGCGTAGGTAGAAGCGGTTTTAATACGTACTCATGGGTGGTCTTCTACTGTTGGTATGGTTTTTATACGACCTTTGAAGTGTTTTTTTTTTGGTTATGTGAGAGCTGTTAAATCATTTGTTGTAGGTGTAAGGAGCGTTTCCTACACGATATTCAGAGCATTCGTTCTTTAGGAGCTAAGGCCTAGAATGCCATTGTAATCCGTTTGATTATTTAAGTCTTGTTACGATGTACTATTATGGCTCGTCCCTTCGTCAAGGTTTAGTTAAATATGAAGTATCTAGCCATTTCTTTTCCTAAAGCTACGGCTCGAATTGGGTATCTATGCCATCTTTCTATTGAGGTTAAGGCCTGGACGGCGTAATTAGATCTTCCTTTTCTTCAGGTCTCAGCACGGACTGTGTATCCATACTTTCCTTATCTTGAGGTCGCGGCCCGAATTGCGTACTAAAACCCTCCTTCTCTTAAGGTCGCAGCTCTAATTGTGTATCCAGACCTTCCTTTCCTTATGTCCATTCCTTCAGATCTACTTCTACTTCGCGGTAGGTATTTAGCTTTGTTAGGCGTTTTTTTCTATTTGCGGATGCTTTTTTCGTTTTTCATATTTTAATTTTATTAGGCGTTTCTGGCGCTTTTTCCGCTAATATTTCTTCATCAATTTCACTTCTCTTATTTTATCGTTTATTAATTTCAGTATTTGTATATGTTTGACCATTGTTACCAAACTATTTGTAATACGGCTATTATTCTTACCGGTCCTTGAAATATATTTTGTGGTAATTGTTTGCGTAGTATTGTGAAAATCGTATTATCGACTATTCGCCACATATTCGGCGTCCAGTTTCAAAAACTACTTTTAAAATAGTGAAATAATTTGATCCCGTCAAATTCTCTAGTATCTTAAATAATAATTACATCAATAACTTATGAATTTACCGTGAAAGGGCTTAAATCCTTTACTAATTCCTCGATGTTATTATATCATAGGGTATTATACGAATCATTTAAAATATAGTTATACAACGACGTATACATTTAAAGGTACTTTATACATTCGTTAACATTTGACAAATAAGTTATTAATAGGGCTATTGTGTACATTAGATAGGTAATGTATGTGTATCGGTAATGTTTGGAGCTGCGAAAATTTCTAATTTTGCGTCGTAACTTTAATTCGAGTACATTCGTAATTCGAAGTATAAGCGTATATTTAAGGTTTTCAACAATTACCAATATTTATAAAGTTCGAATAATACGTAAATAAGGCGTCATTGTGGCTTGATTAAACGTTTTAAATTAATTTTACCAACTATTATTAACGGTATACTAGCCAAAAGGCTGGAAATAATGAAGTCGTCGCAAGTAATAAATTGATAACACACGTTGTATAGCGAATGTAGGGAGGAAGTTAAGGTTAATATAGGAGGGGAAATGAAAAAAAAAAGTTAATGTAGAGAGGTATATATTGTGACTTGATGTACAAAGACTTGTCTGTATTCGTGGGCTATCCAGATTGTTATGTCGAAGCCGCTCTCAAATTTATCAAGTGGTATATATATTACGTTTGTAACCGCGCTCGGATTTTGTAAGCGGTTTGAATTTTGTCTTAGGTCAGGTAGAATCCAATGAAGGGTTATAAAACTTGGTAGTTTTGGTTAATCTGCCTAATATGTAATGGGATGCTCTTTAAGAGGTGCTCGAATACGTTCAACACGTCAAGACAAGTTATTAGTTAACGTAACGGGGCCTTTTAGTTGATAGGGTACTAATTAGTTAATAATATCGTATTTAAATTTTTTTTTTTTACAAGTTACTTCGAATCTTATAGTTTTTTTACGCTATGGGTTTTAACGGCACCCCCGCGTATTTCAACATTTCCTTATAATTATAAAAAGGTATTATCACAAAGTATAAACAATTGAAATCGTTTTAATTTCACGTTATAAGTATTACACTTCGATTCATATTTTTTTCTTCAACTGTTTATAATCTACTTATTAGGCTACTAATCAATATCGGTAAGATTTTTACCTTATTTATGTAAACTTGGAGAGTATAAAAGTAACCCTAAAGATTGATATTGTAGTAAAGATACATAATAGGTTAAGAAGAAGCATTCAGGGAGTGTATGCCTCATGTAAGAGCTTATAAGCTCTTATATAGAGCGTACCACTCTAGAACGCTCTTTTTAAATCGCGCTACGCATAATGCAGTCTGAAAGTGCAATCTGAAGCGTGGCACGTTATCATGCGTTCTGCAAGAGTACAGCCTAAAGTTTGCCACATTATTGAGCACGTTGCAAGAGTACACCTTGCACCGTGATACACTAACACCTAACTATACTTCATATTGTGATACATAATTATATTCACGTACCCGCTCATTAAACACGATATCCTTTTTACTTTTCAAACACTTGAAAATAAAAGAACCATACTTTTTGTTTCAAAGTTATAGTACCTTTCATCTACAAGAACGAATAAAAGTAATAGATTTCAAACCTTCTATATTACGCATAGTGATCATCTTTTATGTTATCAGAAAAACTTTTATTTACTTATTAAAAACGATAACCTACTTTTAAAATGTGTTTAGTTACTTGTTGACAATAAGTAAACGACATTTAAACGAATAAATTACTTCATTTTGAAATATTAAAATCCAAATCAGTTTCGAAAACATGTTTCGAAACTTTGTATATGTTGGGTTTTAAATTCATTGAATTATATATGTAATGAAAGTTCCGTACCATCGCGTGAACAAAGTACAACGGCAACAAGTATTTGTATTTAACCGTTTGTTAATAGTTTTCGATCGGTAACATAGGCCCAACATATTCATAGATTTTGATAAACTACTACAAAGCTGTCAATAATCTTATAAACAAATTTAAAATATATCAATTTATACGTTCCATTTAAGTATATATTAATCGTATAAGGGGCAAAAATCTAGAAACTATTTACGGAACACCAAACACTTATAAATTTAATATCATTACGTCTTTAATCGTATTGTTCACCGTAGCAACTAGTTACGGATTTTTTTCGATAACTGTTAAAGTCAACTTAAATCAAACATTTTTTTTGTTAAAGGAAACAGACGCGAAGACATTGCTTGTGAGAATGGTAACAGTACTACTAGTGTAAAAAGTGATTATAAAGGGAAAGATTCTTATATGTTGAAGAAGTTACGTTTACGGATGTTTTTATTAAAAGCGTATTAACGGCGCTTTGTACATGGTATCAAATATTTTGATATATAAAATCTGTTACATAATGTTACAACGTTTCAAACCGCTAGCTAGCGATTGTTGCATATTTACCACACCTGTTATCACTTTCTACCACTTTTTATACTATGACATAAGCTAAGAAGAAAGTACGCCGGCAGTTAATAGTTATGAGCGATTTAATTCTCATGGTTACCATCCATACTTCAACGGTACTTTAGAGTCGCTTCATAGTCGCATGAGAACATGCCTTCACCGGTCAGGTAATCAGATCACTTCTCCTTTTACAGCTTAGTAGCAGCTTTTTAACAGGGGTTTTTCCTTTCTTCTTTATCTCGGATTATAGATAGTATTTAATTACGTTAAGCGACGTCTCATGCCTTAGTTATTTTTCATCTACATTGGTAAATACCTTCAAGAGAAATTTACTTTCGAACAGTTCAAACGGTTATTACTATTCGACCTTATATTCGTTTAACAGGATTCTGACGGAGAATCCCTGGTAAAGGCCGATTTTTTCGGTCAGGCTCTGGGTGTTCATCTAGTTTCACGTAACTATTTTGATAATTTAGGCTGAATAACGTAATTTTTACGTTGTTGGTTACTTGCCCATTATAACTACGAAATCTATATTGAGGAATTATGAAAAATTATAAGTTGTTTCGAGGTATAAAACACGAAGTATTTTGGTAAAATTCATTCGTTTATTGTTCATATGGATTAAATAAACTTTAATACTTAATAGTCATTTCACGTAGTTTCGCAGGTTCAATCCGTAAATTGAAATGCTTTTTTTAATTTCACTTTGAATTAATTATTATTAAATGGATTGATAATGAACAATCCAATACACGATACTAATAAAACTAGGATAATTCTGAAAATACTTCTGAATCCCGCCTTTCAATATAAAAATTTCAGTTCTTATACCTTAAATAAATTACTTCATAATATCCTTCAATCGTATATGTTTTACGCAGAATCGTTTTTACCGACTTCAATATGAATGATCACTACTTATTCATTGAAATTGTCCCTTAAATTAGTAAAAATTCATTATTACCCTGGATAATATTTATTTACCCATAGTTTACTTCATATGTATAAACGACAGGAGCATTCTTGTTGATATTCGTATAAACAACAACTTAATGTTTAAAATGTTTATTTTGGTGTATTTGGAAAACAAAGACAATGTCCAACGGTTTTTGGATCGTATTAAAATAACTTATAACGAGTTGTTAACTATTACATGAATATAAATTTACTGCGCTTTACTTTTTACTCATTAACATGAGCGCAATATTATCATTTTTCGCCTTTTAAAATAAACTTTAGAGACGGTGTCTACTAAACGCTCTAGCGTTTTCAATGGACTTGGAATATTCATTAGTATACAATCTATTAACAATATCCTTAGAAGACACTTTTAAAACTCTTACCAATTTTGAAAAGGCTTTAAAACAAACATTTTATGGAATTTATCTTTGATTTTTACTACAAGTGTACTAATACCTTAGGTTACCTGATAATTATTACGAACTATTTAAGAAATGAGACTTTAAAACTAATAGATATTATAGATCTCGATGGTTGCATAAAGAAGTCTTTAAACTAATATTAGTATTGTTGTGGGTTTTTTTGTAAGATTACTAGCGATTATAATTCAAATTAAACAGAGAGGTTTTCAAAATCTCATTTTGGGTTATAATGAATAAAAAAACATTTAAGATTTATATTACACGAGAAACTGAACAGTGGTACCGAATCTGCTAACTAAAAAGTCATAACATATGTATGTTCTCCTTTTGATTTTATATTAAATTTGATTAATACTATGAATTAACGGGCTACCAGTATGTTTTAAGTAATTAGAACACTATTAAGATTTATATTGGCCCTTTATGAATAAAATACAGCATCTATATAGATTTCATACAACCTTGCTAACATTTTTTTTTATTTTAGTAAATGAATTATACGAGAATATTAAAGACTTTAACTGAGGTATTAGAGACGTTACGGAATTAGCCCAAGCAATAATGATAGTTACGCGATACCTTATAATGAATGTTCATAAAAAATAATGTTTCACCTTAAAATGATTTCGGGTAGATAATGATATTGAGTTTGTTATTTAAATCTTAAGTCAAGGGAATTATCGAGCAAGGTAAAATTTCTTTAAGATGAATACCATATTATTATTATTATCGACTCCAATGTTATCGAATTTCACATTTCGAGAGAAAAATATAACATATTTTTCGTAGAACAACTTATTCAAACCGTTTTGAGCCCATTGCCGAGCTAAAAAAATCAGTGGTATCTAATTACCTTTTATTAATGTTATGAGTTACTATGCCTATGAAATAAATAAATATTACTATAAAAGTAGTTCATGAATTCATAATAAGTCTCAAATACACTGTCTCTATTTTGGTGACTCTATCAACTGATAAGTCTTGATTAAATCGATAGATTAAATATACACTATTACAAAACTACTTTAATTTTTGTGAATATCGCGACCTTTCAAGTTTCCAAATTCAGTTATGATTCGGCCGAAGATAATAATACTTCATTTTGCCATTTTCATAGACAGGATGTATTTCATTTTTTTTTACGCTACCAAATTACGCAAAAAAATATTATGTTACTGATATCGAATACGTAATAATCCCTAATTATTATTATAACTATAATTTCGACTATTTATCTTCACCTTTTGTTTTTCAAGGTCACCAATTTCTTCCTCAAACCGTTAATAGATAACGGATTTGTATCTATGCGAATTATTTTATTCAAATTGTTATCGATTCACGTTCTAGTTTACCATAAATATGTTCGACACTTTCTACCAACTATTTACCCACTATTCAAAATGCTATCTACTACTTTGTTAGTCATAACAACATATTCCTTACCAATATAAGTTAATTATCATATAAATACGATCATAATGAAAATGTTATTCGACGTAGAGGCCGTTAAAACGAATGGGCGTAAAGGGAACCAAACTGGTACCATAGTAAATGTCCTCTTTATTTTAAATGGCCCCACGTACCTGTTTTTTCTTTTTTCTTTTTTGCGGTGAACAGCGAATTTTACACAGTGTTTAAATTATGAATATATATAGTAATATTTCTATATATATCATTTTTAGGTGCGGCTCGTATTTTTGATTTGGTAACATTCGTCGAATTAATGAAGTAGCCTATATTTTCTATTCCATATTAATAAGTTAGTTCATATTTGTATTTGTTTCTTTCCTTTATTAGTAATATTTTGGTTTGTGAAACGATTCGATATACCAATTGGGTACTAACAGTTTGGTTCATAATATTCTTTATCCCAAACATTGATTATGAATTTTAATACCGATAATAATTACAACATCAATTTGTAATTGATCCAATTGATTTGTTTAAAAGTTGTAAAGTATACGCCTTAATTATTTTAGGTGATTATTAGCTGTATATATATCAATGCTTATAGAAGTATAATTGTATCAGTGTAATTATCGGTTTTATTTATCTTGGGGTAGTTGTAGAAAAATGTATCGTTATTGATTTAAATATTTTTATTTTCTTTTCAATAACGCCTCACTTTATGTAACAAATGTCTTGAATGAATCAATTACCATTCATATAGCACAACCACTATATTTTTGATTATTTTTACCATTCTTATGTGTAAGTTAACTAACGAATGTTATATCTTAACCGTTTCTGTAAACAAGTGATTCGTTAAAATCCTTCTATTGGACGCCGTGGAGCGCCTTGTCGTAATCGGGAAAACGCCGTCGCCAATATCGTCCACTGCGCCACTGTTAACTTGACTACTAGCCTTACCTTTTTGGGTAACATATCGTCGATTATCCCCTTTGTTTTCGTATCCCCCCCTCTCCGTCGTTACTGTCAATAAGGCTCTTACCTTGTTTTCACTTTTGTCCCCCTCTTTTTTTCACCTTCCATTACTCAAATAGAGGAGCAGAAGTCTTTCAAAGTCATTAAGCTTACTATTTCATTACCGTTTAAAATACAATTACCCGTAGAAACAAGCAATTGTCGCTAAAAGCAAAGCTTAGCCTAGTTATAACGCGGTGCATATTATGAATTTCCTATTGTACTCATATCATATTAATATACTAATAAACGAGGTCAAGGCTTCTGATCTTGCCTTCTGCTCCGAGTTTCAGCTCTTTAGGATGCGTCGTATAATCTTTTTAACGCGTAGATCATTAAAAAAGCGTACCTAGATACGTGTTTTAAAGCCGTTAATGGATACGCATTATATATCGTGTATAGCGTCCGTATCCACAAGTAAGTTTATTACGTATCATCATTAAAGCGGGGGTCGGTTGGCTCGTTACCACTATTAAGAACTGACTAGTAATGGATAAGCTCTCGTTCCAATAGTTTTAAGATTATATACTAAAGCCTTGATATATGCCTTCCGTTTCAACCACTACTAAATTTTTTATTTATAATATTATCCGCGATTCATAAGAACTTGTTTATTTAATACTTTATCTGTAAAGTATTGAAAAATAACTACTTTGATGATAGTAGAAACAAACAGGAATTAAATAATGATAAGAGTTAAACAACGGCTGAAGCAGAAAATTATTATCATTTCCACCTGCAAAGCGAGCCTACATAAAAATTACTTTGGCGAATTTGATTAATTTAATGTACATCATCGTAAAATGGGCACTAACCACCTCGAGATTTCAGTTAAAGGTATATAGCCTAAGGCGCGGAGCTCTTTCTCCAACAGCTTTGGTAGTGGCATTAATATCGGTAATGGTAGTAGTATTAATGATAACGGCCGCAGTGAAGATGGCGCAAAGTAGGGGGAAAAGGAATACTATAACGCCGACTATAATGCGGTGCCGCCCAACCCCTCCCCCCTTAGAAGCATTTAGCTTTTTATTTTCTTATTCGTTCCGTTTCTTTCAGCAATAAAATCATTCGTTACATGGTAGTGAAAAATATTTTTTTTTCCCAAAAAAAAAAACGTAATATGAATGATGAAATCTAAAGAAAAAAGGTGAAAATTATTCATGTAAAAAGTGTAAATGGTAAAAATAAATGTATGGATATATTCAAAGCGGTGAGAATAGAAAATCCCAATTTTATGAAAACATTAGAAGCGGTACAAAGAGCTTAACTAAGTTAAGGTTGTAAGACCCTTTCAACAACGTTAATAAAAACATTACGAATCATTTCAAGTACCTTTGATACACAATAAAGAGCGCTATTAGTTTTTGTATCTACTGGGTTTGACCTCTCGTTAATTTACCTTGGTTTTTTTAACCTCGAGACTTTTGTACAATTCGTCCAATACCACAAAATCAATGATTGGTCGCTTATTGTTTCCGCAGATAAATTTCAAAAATTATTTGTATAGTCAAAAAGAGTTAGTATAAATTTTGAAACAGAAAGTTTTTAAGTCAAGAATTGAAATAATTAACCAGACTGTTTTTACTGCAGTAACTCTTGAGTCAAATCTTCCAATTTTGTTGTAAATGTCCGACTCTAAAACTTGTTAAATGATCAGATTATATTATCTGAATTTTTAATAGATAAATTTCAATAAAGGCTACATTCATTGAAAATAGGTATCTAGTTACTCAAAAAAAAAGTATTTATCAATTGCAATAAGCATTATCCTGAATAGTTTGGTCAATGAATTTAATAGGTTAATTGATTATATATAAAGTTATATCAATCTCCGGTCGCTTTTCGGATTATTCATTTTTTACGTAAAGCGTTTATTATACGCTTTATATAAGTTATTCGAAGAGTTTATTTAACATTTTACGGATATGGAATGATTGAACGTCCTATTCGACTATATTATCAATACTATTTAAACTTATCGTAAAGTTTAATGTTTATATTTATCGTTTGGCATCTTATTGACTATGATTATAAGGGAAGTTGTAAAGGATTTTGTTCTTTATGTGAAGTTCATAATATGGTTCCGAAATGAAATTATTTTGTCATTAAAGTTAGTAATACGGTTTTCCATTGAGTATATTTTAGGGTTTTATTTTAAATCCTACTTTCAAAATTTTTATTCACATGGAATGGGAAACGACATATAATACCACGTTAATATATCGTTTATTGATATTTTGAAAAATACAAAAAATATAAAACATGGTGTAAAAAATGACAGGTATATATTGAGGATTAAACTCATTATTTCGAGACGCTCTCTATTATAACCTCCATAAGTAGTATATCAATGTATACATATTTCGTCGAATCAGTAAAACGGTTGTCGGACGAGTAAAATTATTTCTGGTAAATAATACTTGATATAATTTATCAATGTATGATTGTAACTATGTCGTTTAAACAGCTTTTCTTATTATTTGTAAGTTTTTATAATATTAAATAGTTAAATATATAAGTTATAATATGTATATCGTAAAGCAGCAAACTCTAACATTACAAGATAGCGTGCTAGTCCACAAGTAGAGTAATAGGTTATGATATCCGATTTACCAGAATTATGATATCTTATTATTATGAAAATTAATGTTTTATAAAACTTACTGGTGATGTATTTAACATCGTTAACTAAACGGAGAAAATAAATTCTATAGTCAACAGAAACCGTTCGGTTAATCTGTTGAAAGTAAAAAATACTTCTGTCGATTTAATTCGAGATACTTTTTATCTATCACTGAAAAGAGTTAGGCAGCTACATGATAAAACCTTTTCGATAAAGATTTACATTCAATTTACGGTCCGCTATTTTCTTTTAATTTACGAAATTACTTTTTATAAGTGCTTTAGAGTGATTTAATTTATTTTTTGATATTAAATGACGTTTTCGATGGTGCGGTATTGTTTCTCTTTGGTGAAGGCAAGCCGGTTTCGTAATTTGGTCAAAGTTGTAAATATATATTTGGATGATATTAATGTTTTGAAGGCGGTCCAATTTCGTTATTATAATATAAATTTCATCAGTATTATTTTGCGGATTATGCTTTGAAGTCATCGTTATTCACTTTGTTCTTTTCATACTCTCATATAATTATCTAGTGGAACGAACTATAACTATTAGGTAAGTTTACAACCATATTATGACTTTAAATACCTTATTTATTTTAAAGACGGGTTATACATCCTTCGTGTTTTAAATCATGACGTTAATATTCAATGTTAGGTTTCAAACGCCAGTCTTTCCGGGACGTTTTTGTATCTAATGTTTTCGCCACATTGTGCTTAGCATATAAGGGACGTAATGTTATTATAACTTCTAATATGACGTTAGCCTTTTATATTTTCAATGGTAAATGCATTGAATCTATATAGACATGAAGTCAACATCGAAAATAAGAGGTGATAAAATTAACCTATCCATTTTAACATAACCGCGATTCACATGAATCATTTCTTCAAAATGTTACTTTTAATCGTTTTGGACAATATCTTATCCCCTCTTTTCAACTGTATGTAATCTCTTTTACACTTGGTAATACCTTATATTATGTTGTCTGCTATTTTTTGTTCGTATTAAATTGAGTTTCAACTTCAATAAGTTTCTCGGTTAATTCAAAATCTGTACCTATATCGTAGATAATATAGTAAGTAGGCCATAAATGAACGTTCAACTAGCAATTAACCAAAACATTTTAGGGACCCGTAACGAAAACGTTTCGCGTGAATTTTGTGGCTCAAAATATTTTTGTTACGTTGAATTTGTATTTTATTCACTAGCATTTCCGATATTTTATACCTCGAACAACATCGGACTTCGATTAATATTGTTTCCATAACCGAACTTTAATCTCTCCAGAGCTTACCAATGTAATTGTCATTTGTAATGAATCATTTTGATATATCTCAACTCGGTTTAAACTATATATGTATGTATTGTATCATAAAGTAATCGTAAAACGCTATTTTTAGCCTGAGACAAAAAAAATTGTATAATATCACGAGTTTTAGTTATGTTAATTAAATGGTTTCAATTATATCCGGTTCAGAGAAAAAACTAGGAAGAACTTAACTTAAATCAGAAAAGAAAGAATATGTTGTCCAAAGCGAGGATGAGTTAGTTTATCGTATTATGAATCATAATTAAGAATTTGGTTATATTATCCGACAACAATATAAGTAGCGTTTTCAAAACCCTTTCATAAAACTTAATCAGTTCAAATCGTATGTTTTCAACGATGGTGCAAAGAAATAATACTTTGATTTACCGAATATAATTTTCCAATATTCCTTTTTTTCAGTTGAGTTGGCATTCGGGAAATCTCGTTTTAAGAATGTTAAAATTTCGTTTTTGGTGGTTGAAATTGTTATTACGCCGGTGTTTGATAAAATTACCTAAAAGAGATTGTCGTAGCTATAAGATAGTGTAAATTACAACGAAATATAGATGTTGAAAAACCTTTTTTTCGTAATCTCGGCTTACGATATATTGAAACCAGGTTTTCTATAGACCTGAAAATGCTTGTTAAAATTTTTTTATTAAGCCATTGAATAAGTCTTATTCCGTTTAAATATTATTCTTTTAAGGTGTATTCGTAAGCTTTTTCATTAGATTTATCCTTTAAATTAACGTATTTGGTTTGATATATTATTAAATTTGGTTCTTTTGGTCTTCAAGTCGGTAATTAGTTCAAAATTAGCGGTCAATCCGGATTTGTTTGTATGCCTAAAAATTAGTTGATTAGTAACCTGAATGATAGGATATAATATATTGTTAATAACAAATCTTGGAAACTTTCAATGTTTCGGTGTACGTATTGTAATATAAGTAATAGATTACATATTAGGTTATACGGTCGTTTTCAATTGTATTTACTTGGTCTTCGATTTCCTGGGCGCCCCTTATGGTGTTTTTTGCTGTCAAAACCGTATTTAGCGTTTTCAATTTATGTTGGATAGACTTTAAATTGTTTGTTGGGAATGTTGTAAACTGTTTTGTTATGGTTTACTTTATTAATTTGGCCTTCAGTTTTGTTATTTTCATTTTTAAATGAAAATCCCAAGCTTTGTTTTCTGCCTTTTGATGTTTTACGATATTTCTTTCAGGCTCTTATGAAAAGACTTAAAGCCATTTTCTGATTGAAATAAAGTAAAGTTCAAGTTTGGATTTCTGCGATACGTCTTTTAACTATTTGGATAAATGGTTTGTCCAATTTATTTTTGGGTTGAAACGCCGCCTGATATTTCTAGAAATTCGCTAATAGGGCTGCACACACTTTTTATAGGGTTTTGTCTGCATTGGTTCATTAGTTCTTCACAGAGTTTTAAGTAATATCTGTCAAGTACACATGTTAAATTTTTGAATCTTTTTCCGTTTCTATTTACAGTTTTTGAAGAATTTATACAGCTTGAATATATTTAATTAGGAAAAAAATCACATATGTTTCTTGTTAGTTAATATCATTAATACATTCATAAAAATTCCACAAAATGGTAATAGTTTCATTTTTAATTTTTATTAGTTTTTTAATATCCTATAGATTTTAGTTTTGAGTACTTTATGTAGTTCGCAGCGTTCATTTTCGTTCTTCTACTTTCATTAATCGAAACTATTAAGTTATCTATGTTCACTCTTGCTAATGTGAAAACAGTGTAATGGGAGGTTTTTGGTACAAGTTTTGATAAGTAGATATTCGTAAGGTTGTATTGTCGTTTATCGTTGGTTTTCTTATTCGTGTCACTTTTGCTACGTCCGAAAGTTTGATTACTTGTATTTGGAGTTTTTTTTCTTCGGTATTTTTCATTAAAAGTGGGTTTTCAATAGAATCTGTGTTCGTCTCAACTAATGGATAATATTTATAGAACTTCGCTTTTCATTGATCCCTTAAGCTTTGTATATCTTATACAACTTGCGTTTAGTTTTATTGGAGGCTTTACCGCATTTTTGGTGTATTTATTTTTAGGTTTTATCCGTTATTTCACAAAACTAGTTTGTATGTTTTTCCAACTTATATTTTTTTCCGAATCTTTCGTTTTGTACTTTATCATAAGTTTTTTTTTGTATTGAAATAAGCCGGGACGTTGCCAATGAGGCTTTTATGAAAAGTCCATTAGTATAAGAGGTCGTATTGATGCATCTGTTGCATAATTCTCTTCGTGATATGATTAAAACTATACCGTTTATTATGCCCCAAATTTCTACCGTCTCCAATGTTTTTGTCCCTCTTAAATACTCTAATTAGTCGATGATTTGATTTTTTTTCCTTCACAATATTCATGAATTCTATATTTAATATAGATATTAAACTTGAAAATGTTGAATAATACTCCAGCAATTTTATCTTATTCTTATACAAATTAATGTTTACGTGATGTAAGACGTTGATATGTAAACGTATATTTTGAAAAAAACAATCTTTAGAACCAACAACGTTTACCAGGTTTTATATTTTTATATTTATAGTAGTAAATGTTTGAAGTACAACTACGCATTTTAAACCGTAGTTTAGATTTATATTAGATTGTCCATAGCGATATGAAGGTTGATTTTTCGAAGTAGGTACATTGCGGTTGTGTTTGGGATGTAATATTTAAAATAAGGCTTAGAATAAAAAAGTAAAGGAGAATACGTGAGAAAGAGCAGTTTAAATAAAACCGTATTTTGTAAAAATAAAGAGTAAATCCAAGGTAATAAAGCGTTTAAAATAGAGTGATTAGTATTTTTTAGTTCAATCAACATTAAAATCAATAGCAAAAAAAGTGTAATTACAGGTTAGGTAGGTGATTCAATTAGTATCGTATAGTTTTATAAACGGTATAGTAATAGAGTAGCTAGTAAACTGAAACTTCGTAGGGTAAAAATTTAAATAAACTTTGTTATTTAAGGTAGATTAGGGAAAGAGAATGTTAGAAAGCAAACGCGACAGTGATAACAAATTGAACGGCATTGAAAGCTCTATATATAGGCTTTATGTTAATATATGGAGTTTTAGTTTAATGAACGCTTTGAATATTATTTCTATCGATGACGAAATGTAGCGGAACGTTTCGAAATATGTTTTCATGCGTATAATTTTTATTTAATCGACGGTTGAAATTTCGGTTTCAGAGCATAAAGTAATTATGTAGGCGCCTTAAATATGTAGTTGAACAGGTTCGAACGTGCATAAGAGATTCGGATATTACGTTCAAATAGGACAGGTCTCAAAGAAGGGTTCCGAAACTTGTTAATTATAGCATACCTTACTTAATACGCAATATGACGCTTTTTGAAAAGTGCTCAAGTATGTTTAAAACGTTGAGGAAAGTTAAGGAATAGCCTACCGTTTTTTTTTTTTTTTTTGGCAATAGGGAATTAATTGAATTGATAATATCGTATTAAAGTTTCCTTCTTTTAAATTCGTTAGAATCTTGAAATCTTTCTATGCTTCGAGGTTTAAAAGAGTTCTGGTGTATTTTGAAACTCCCTTATAGTTTTTGTTATTTTTAGTATTAAAGTATGTATAATTGAATCAACCACAATATCGCTTTATAGGTATTTAACTCATTTTTTGTTCTTGTACTATCTAAACTCAGTGTAATCGTTTACTAATAAGTTTTCATTAACTCCATTTACCTGGATATATCAACGTAAAGATAATTGTAAAAGAATACCAATAAGCTTGGTAATATATATTGAAGTAGATGACTAAAAGAGAGAAAAAGCATTTGAATAGTGTACGCCTTAGGTGGGATTTATAAGGTCTCATATGGGCAGTAACAACCGATCTATCTTACACTTTGCCAATGCCCCTTCTAGGCAGTGGCACGCTATTATATACCCTGCAAGAAAGTAACTTGTAGAGTGGAACGTTACCGTGAACTCTGCAAGAATGGAACTTGTATGGTAACCACTTATTGAGTACAGAAATACAAGATAATATCAACAACCCTATTGTTTTCGACTTCTTTCAAAATAAATTATAAAACAGCGTTTAAACTTGCAGCCTTTCAGATTTAACAGCTGTTATATAATCGCATAAAATTTGACTTTTAAATGACTATTGAAATAATAAGTCGGCAAATTCTACTACGGAACATTGCGTTTCATATGTTGGAATAAAATTTAATACGGTAATATTCCTTATTGTACATTATTGAATCATATTCGGTGGTTCATCAAAATCTAAATTGATTCGCTACTGGAAAAACGTATCTAGATCTTCATATTGACAAAGATAACGTTCAAGGCTTATTGGAAACAATGATATTTTTTCCCTTCAGAATGACATTAACTGATCACGGGTTTTACCAAAAGCGCAAGTTAGAAACGCTTAAGTATCACTTGTTCGTATATTCCTTTTCTTGAAAATTATTTTCCACAATATTTCACCTAATCAGCAAGTCAACTATTGTAAATTTAGGACAGATAAATAAGCGATAGACGTTAACGAATCCTAGAGACCTGTATATAGATAACACGAATCTAACAGCTGTCTCCTTCTAAATGACACATAGCTTCTCTGAATTAATAGGTATTTTCACGTTGAATTCGAAAATGAAAAAAAAACCTCAATATCTGTTTTCTCAAACGCAAAATCTGTATTTATATATATCAAGATTTCTTTCAAAAATATGGATGACTTTTAGTACTCACCATATTTCAACGGCAAAGCTCTCAATATTGATATTTGTATGAATTAGAGTATAGATGAAGTATGTAAAAAAAAAAAAAAAAAAAAAAAAAAAAAAAAAAAAAAAAAAAAAAAATTTCATTAGGCATAACACCTTTTTAATGAATCATTAAAAGGTAGTTAGTATACTGGAGGGGCTTAAGAAGGTAAATTATTATTCGATAAACATAAACTGTTCGCGCAATGAAGTTATCTGTTTGTGTTTTTTTAATACAAAGCATTAAAAGAGCGATTTTGTTTCTGAATTCCGTAATCTATTCAACACATGAAATATTATTAAATGTTTGTTTTATAAGTAAAAAAAAACATCGAAAAGTTTTTTAATAGTGTGAAATAATATGTAATTGACCTAAAAACGTAACTCGTTTTGAGATTTCATACCGAAAAAAATAAGAGAAACAATAAAACAAGATATTTTTACGAATATGACCTTAATATGACAAATTAATCAATATTTTTCGAGATACCAAGAACTTTACTAGTAATACACCATATAAAAAGGTTGAAACAACGTTGAAAGTGTACTTTCAATTTTTTTTTAAAACATCATTTTCTAATCAGACCTTATGAAGTAGGTTGTATTATTTTATACTCTTGGATTTTATGGAATAACATTGTAAACTACTTGAAACTCCTGGTAATATCTCTTTGATAACTACAATTTTCAAGGACGCAACTTATTCATTTGTATTCTTGAATAAGTTAGATATAAGCCATATATGAATAGTTTAATCTCTACGGATTCGCACAACTTACCGCTGTAAAAGTTTTACTACCCCTAACTTCTACGATGGTCGTAAACTCTACGTAACCGGTATATACTACTTTTTTTTTTCGAAGGTAGAAAGTATTATTGTAATCGTACGGTTTATTAAGTTCTTTAGATTGGAAGGATTGATAGATGATGTATAAGGTTAAGGAAGACTTGTGAGGGAAAAAGCCCCTAGATGTATTTACCCTAGATTAAAACGTAAATACAATTCTTTATTCATATCTGGTTTAGAGTTTATGACGGAAATTTTAGAACGAAACGTGGCATATGACTAGGTAAAGATACACGTAACATTGGTAATGTTTTTACCTGTATTAGCAGGTTCTTTAGTGAGATTTTTAGTAAATCCTTTTTTTCTTTTTTTTAATATATTGAGTTTTCTGCTTTGCTGATTCATGAACTTGAAAATTTGATATATTATGATCGATTGTATCTTTTTCTTTTCTGATAGTAGCAACGTGTTAGAGTATTTACAAAGGAGTGATTTGTGAACTTTTGTATGCTTATGTAATATCTTTTGAAAATGTGTGGTGGCGTTATATAACCTTGTGACTAATGATATTTTTGTTTTTATCTTTACGTACCTAGTGTTGGTTTTTCTATGTGATGCACTCGTGAAGTACAATTACTCAATTTCCCCCCCCCCCTTGGTTTATTTGGTATTGAATCCCCTCATTTATATAGGTCAGCTTAAAGTTTTGTAGTCAATGGGCTTTTTGTTTAATTTTACTTATCTTTCCCTTAAACGTTAAAAGATTAACGAAATAGTAGAAAGCTTTGAGGTTATAATCAAATCTAATATGGTCTAACTAAAAAATGAAATAGTTGATGAGGTTGGTCACGTGGTTAACGGTAATGCATTAAATGACTTTTGTGAGTTATAAGTTGTTATTAAATTACTTACCAAACCTCAATCCAAAGTTTAAGGTTGTTTATTTCTTCTAGATAATATTGTTGGTAATATCTATCTCAGTTTTATCAACAGCTATTTGAGGTTTGAAACAGTATTTCGTTAACAATATTTTGATGAAGGAAAAGATCAATATAAAATGAAAGGTATGGGTTTGGTTATTTGTAGCTCAAAATGGAGTTTCCCAAGAGTTAATATAACTAAATGATTAGATATAGGTGAAAATAGCGGGTAAATCGTTTGATAACTTGATATGCTTCAAAAATTTATTCGTAGATTTTAAATCTGATGATTTTTGAGACCTTAACTGGTTAATTTTGACGTTTGAGGTTTGAAATGAGCTTGAGGAACGTATGTTATTTGTTTGGCAATAACCTTGCTCTTTGTAGATTATAGCGAACAATCAGCGCAAATAACTTCGAAGCTTTTGAAAGTATTTTTTTTTAAAAAAAAAATCCTTTGACCTGCGCAATTACCAAGCGTTACTCGAAAATAGTTTCTTTTTTTACCTAGTTAATTTGCATTGAACTTAATAAGCGCTGATTCGTATTGATAGATCATTATCGTTACAACGTAATTAATTCGAATCTGGGCGAAGTAATTAGTAAATTGCATTTGAAGCGATAATATGTTATTTTAAATTTGACAGACTTGTAGCCGGTTTGCATACTAATTTTTATGTGTAATCGCTTAGCCAATATCCTAAATTAAAGTGTACACTCCATTTCAATTAACTTATTGTTAATATAACTAATTTGAAATAAGTACAGTCACCGGACAGTACTGCAAATGACTGCCATTCAAATATTTGAATATATTTCAGAAATTGGTTAAATTTGTTTCATCCACCTATATATGAAAAGCTTCATGATTGAATCCACGATTTTATAGGTTTTTTTTGACGTTCTTGTAAGCAACATAAAACATAAATATAAAGATATAAGTCCTATAATAATCGCAAATGAAATCAAATTAGTTGTATTATTTGGCCTATTCATGAACAATATCCACTATT